>JAJIBD010003018.1:0-267586 GCA_021461705.1 Cryptotis parvus
AGAAGGCGCTGAAAGAAAGATGGACAAAAAGGGCCTTCTTCCACCCGGAGAACAACACCTGGGCTGCACAAAGAAGACAGAAGCCTCCTCGCTCACCCACCCACTGTGCCAAGCAGCTTCCCACCACAGACAGACTCCTCTGAGCCACTTGGGCTCTGTCTGGACTCTTCATTTAAGACCCATTATTTACTGGAACTTTAAGAGAATGCCACTTTGTATGTCTTGTACCCAGAGTTCTCTAGCAGTAAGAGAGAGAGAGAGAGAGAGAGGCCAATTGGGGCATTTCAGTTCATGTGACCCTGTGTTTTCACAACCCGCTGAATAGCAAAGCATTTTAATAGCCACTGATAAATTATTTCAACGTATCTTGAAAGAAGGAAGTTCTTTGGGTAGCACTCTGGAGGGAGAGAGGACTATTTTAAAGCTGGGCTCCGATGGTGTCTTTAGACCTCGGAGGGACACTGCGGTGTCAGTTTTGCAAGTGGAACTAATAATGCAAAAGGAATAAAGTTAGTTTTTTCTTTTCCTTTTTAAGATTTTGCAGTGCTGGAGGTCAAGAAAAAGTCATTTTTCACTATAGTGGTTAGTGGAGAAAATAAAGGTTGACAGAGGGTCTCTTTAGTGTAGGATGATCCTGCAATTTTGGTGGTGGTCACAGCAAATCATATTGTGTTATTAAACTGTGTTATACATATAGAAACATACCCACATACAAAAGTGTTATTACAATTCTATAATACCAAAAACTAGGGACAAATCAAACTTAATATAGTGACCAATATAAAAGGGAAAAATGAAGTTATATTTTCCAACAGGACAGTAGTTTCATGTCTATGGAATAGAGATATACAAGATAAATATCTATTTTATTATTTTGTCCTCTCAGCTAGTGAAAGGATTGATATTTTGATGTATAAATGTATGCATTAAAAGCTAATGTATGTTTCACAAGTTTTGCAATTATAAATTTTATATTAGTGCCACTTAAAGTTTTTATATTTCTTTATATGCCATCAAGTACTTTACAAAAGTCTTTGCAAACACTAATAGTGTCTGGCTACGTTAAACCCAATAGTAGTATGCCAATAATGTCAGGACTTTCAGAGTATAATAAACATAAATACTTTAGACATCAGGAAGTCACTCTGAACAATTATTAAGAGTTACTTGGCAGGGGCCGAGCAATAGCACAGCAGATAGGGCATTTGCCTTGCATGTGGCCGACCAGGGTTCGATCCCCAGCATCCCATATGGTCCGCTGAGCACTGCCTGGAGTAATTCCTGAGTGAAGAGCCAGGAGAAACCCATGAGCATTACCGGTGTGACCAAAAAAGGAAAAAAAAAAGAGTTACTTGGCATTTCACAATATGTACGGGCATGCTAGGGAAACTGGAAACTCTTTGAAGGGTTAAAGAGCATTTTTTGAAGAGCACTAAATCCAAATAGACCCTTTGGGGCAACTCCTTCTGAGAACATACAGTAAATTAAGGGACATCTTTGTCCTCCAAAAATTAATAAACTCAGGGGAGAACCAAAAAGCACAGTTTGGACATTGTTGAGAGTACTGATTATATTTATGGACAATAATTTAGGATCATTGGGAAGCAATGGGGACACAGGAGATTATAAATAGAAAACAATAAGTGATCTTTGGGAAATTTTGCATAAAGATTCTAAACAAGGGCATTGTGCAATAAAATTAAAATTAGAAATAAAATAAAAATTACTTAAATAGACTACTTGGAGTTCTGTAAGAAAATGAGCATCTTTGTGTAGGGTCTTTTGAGGATTTTGTTTAGATGCAGCATTTTTGTAAATTAGAAGAGGGCTTCTGCTCTTTCATTAAGATCATTTCTGGAAATGAGACAAGACCTGAGTCCAGGTAATATCAGCCATGAAGAGAAGAGGAAACTCTAAAAGAGTGAGAAGCAGTGCTGTACTCATGAAAGCACCAGCACATGCCTGGAGAAAACCTATGGAAAACTTGAATGGTAGAAAAGAATGATACAAGGTGATATCTAATACAAAGATTCTTTCAGGGAGGATGGGCTTAATATTACAGTCGTCAATCTAAAGGTCTGGAAGGTAGGAAAGTCTTTTGTTAAAATTTTTATTATTATGCCTGAATTATACCTGCAACAATTTTCCTTATAGCTTAGTTGCACACATCTTGAAAGCTTAATAAATTAAAATACTAAGCTATATGCTAATTCCTAATAAGTCTTAGGTTACATTGTATTCATTTCTACAATCCCACTTAAAAATCAGAACAGGGCTAAAGTGACAGTTTAGAGTGTAGGGCACTTGCCTTGAACACAGCCAAACTGGGTTTAAATCGCAGCACCACATCTGGTCCACCAACCCCAGCCTGTAGTGATCCTTGAGCAAGGCCTAGGAATAAGCTCTGAGCATCACTGGGTGTAGTCCCATAATCAAAAACATAAACATGAAATAAAGTAAAGTATAGGGCAAAGATTGAACAGAAACTTGATTGAAGAGAACCCTTCAGGAAGATACAGAAAAAGAGAAACCTGCAGGCAGATGCAAAAAATATTAATTATCATATATTATTAGAAAATTCAAGTAAAACTGATAAATACCACCTCAAATCTAACTGAATGGTCAGTATCAAAAAATCAGAAGCAGTTAAGGGTTGGTGATGGTGTAAATAAATACACATTTTGGGAGACTGCAAATTGTTTTAAGCCTTTGTAAAGAAAAAAATTTCTCAAAAATATTAAAGTTGGTTAATGTGCTGTTTATTCTACTCATAGTTATTTAAAAAAAATAACATTAAAGTATGACATTTCCAAACTCTACAATACTGACACCCCTAGCATTAACACACCAGACTGGATAACAATGTTACATAGAAATAAACAAATTTCAACTAGCAAAAACATGAACACAGAAGGTTTAATTTGAAATAACATCTTAGTAGGAACCCTCTTAATGTCCCCATGATGAAATAAAAAAAATGACAAATATTCTTTTAGTGAATTTATTTTCCATCATTCTGTTAACCAGTTAGTGGTAACAAGCAATATAACATAAATTACTGTGGACCCACTATAGGGGCAGCTTGAGGGGTGGTGGGAAAATAGAGACTATGATGGAGGGAAGGAGACAGTCGAGGTGGGATTGGTGTTGGAATATTGAATGCCTGTAACAAATCATCAGGAACAACTTCCTAAACCAGGGTGTTTAAATAAGGTAGGGGAAAGAAAAAAAAAATGAATCATTAAATTTCAAATATTTAGGAGAAATTAAGGACTGATGATGTATTTTTTGGCAAGTCTTCTTTGTTATTTTCAACTTCTGATGTCTTTGTTGTTATACTTTTAATTAATGAAAACATTGCTTTCCTTGAAAAAATTACATTAAAACACTAATCGAAAAGCTATAAACACACAACTGATTTCATTATTACACCAAAGATTTGAAAGCAGCCAAATTCCTTTTCAACTCTAAATTTAGCCCTGATTGCCCAGATCACTGACCAATCTAGTTGATCTTAGCTTTCTCTCTTGTACTCAGTCTTCTGTGACTCTTCATAAGCAGTTAACATCTCTCTTGTACTCAGTCTTCTGTGACTCTTCATAAGCAGTTAACATCTAATATATCTTCCAGGATTACCCACAACTCCAGAGTAATTTGCTTGAATTTGTTTTAGAAGTCTTTTTTGCAAGACTTCGTTTTGACTTGTAAGGACTCTAAATTTTTTAGTATCAGATATTATTTATATATATACACATATACATTTGTATTATAACTAAATGCATATATACAAATATTTATATTCATATATATTTACAGATGCAATTACCACCCTAATGCAACTGCATATGTATGTATATACACATATATATAAATCTATATATGATGTATATTCACACATATATGTATGTGTAGCTTTCATCTTTTTTTCCTTTCTTCTCTATTTTTTCTTTTCCTCTTTTTTCTCTTCCACTCACTTTCTTTCTCTCTCTTTTTCTTTCTAGCTTCCTCTCTCTTTCTTTGCTTTTTCTTTGCTTTCCATACTTGGCAGTGCTTTCATATATATATATGATATATATAATATATAATATTAGGTCGAGAAGTCAACATGATGAATGACCTAAAACCTGAGCTGCGCAGGAGGAAGAGAGCAGCATGGAATGCCTTCAAAGGCATCGAAGAAATAGCTAAAAGGACAAAGAACCTCCGGCTCCGGGCACATCTCTTCGACTCCACCGTTCTCCCTGCATTAACATACGCCTCAGAGACCTGGGCCCTACGAAAGCAGGATGAGAATGCTATTCGGGTCTCCCAGAGAGGCATCGAAAGAGCTATGCTTGGGATATCACGCCTCACTCAAGTGAGAGAAGGAATCGGAGTTCTGACCTCCGTCGCTATTCCAGAATCAGGGACGCTGTCTCGTTTGCCAAGGCATCGAAAATCAGATGGGCTGGACATGTAATGCGATTTGGAGACAACCGCTGGACTAGAGCCGTTACCGACTGGATCCCACGGGATGTCAAAAGATCACGTGGCCGCCCACCTACAAGATGGTCAGACTTCCTTGTTAAGACCCTGAAGGAACGGTTTGAGGCTCTTCATATTCCTGAATCAACCAGATGCCATTGGGCTACATTGGCACGTGATAGGGTCCAATGGAAATGTTACTGGCGCCCGCTCGAGCAAATCGATGAGTAACGGGATTCAAGTGATCAAGTGATATATAATATGCATATGTGTACATATGCATATATGTATATTCAGAAAATATTTATATGTATTTATTAATAGGCATATATGTGTACATATATTCAGAAGATATTAAGAAACATCTATTTTATCATTACAGGCCTAGAGATATAAAAACTACATTAAAAACCAATGCTCACAGAAACTAATCATATAATTTATTAATTATATACAATTATGGTAATAGGACAGGCTAAGTATGCTATCAATATTATATTGCTGTAGCAAATAATTATAGGTTGCTCCAGGCCACCTGGATGTAAGAACAGAATGTACATATATACCTAACATTCTTATTCTCATTCTCAAAGTTTGTCAGCAAGCTGTGCCCTTGAGGAGACACAGCCAGATTACAGTCTTTCATGTGACTCACATATTATCCACATACATCAAGACATATTAACCTGGTTGTATTTGAAGACCGAGTCCTCTAACCATATTTTATCCTCATCACTTTCACAAGTACCTGCCCTAATTTATTTCTTTATTCACAATAATTTTGCTTTTACTTCTCTCATGCCTATCCACAAACTCAATTTAATGTCCCATCCCTCCACTAGTCCTTAGTGCTGAGACTGGCTGGAAACATACGAGATGAAATTTTCATCTAAAGTTATGAATCTGCTTTAAAAAGTAGACATATATTCAAGAATTTTTACTTTCTAGGTATAAAACAACAAAGAAGGGCATACATTCTCCAATTACACAAAAGAGAAATTTAGAACTACTCAGACTATGTTGAACAAGTTGGGTATTTATGAAAAAAATACATTGTTAAAAAATGCAACCCATTGGGGCGGAGCGATAGCCCAGAGGGTAGGGCGTTTGCCTTGCAGCGCCAGCCCATGCTGGCCAGGGTTAGATTCCCAGCATCCCATATGGTCCCCCGAGCACTGCCAGGAGTGATTCCTGAGTGCAGAGCCAGGAGAAACCCCCTGAGCATTGCCGGGTGTGACCCAAAAAGCAAAAAAAAAAAAAAATGCAACCCATTAAAAATGTCACTCCTTTTGGGGCCTCTTAGAAAAGTCATACAAAAGGTATTATAAAAGAGCAGGGTTTACTTGTTTGTTGTTTTTGGGTCACACTGAGAAATGCTTAGAAATTATTCCTAGCTCTGCACTCAGGAATTATTCCTGGCAGTGATGGTGCTCAGTTGAGATGTTGGGTGCTCAGTTGAGATGCTGGGTTGGCCACACACAAGACAAGTATCCTATGCACTGTGCTATCACTCTGACTGTGAGTAGTTTTTAATGGGCAGCATTCTTAAACTTTTGTGCTCTGTAACATGGTCTATTTGTTGAGGGTTTGCCCTATAAATTACCATGCAACTGAGATCCAAATTGAATTTGAAGCATAGAGAAGAACATGATTGTACCATGATGGGAAGGCAACCAATCATTTATGGAAGTGTACAGAGGTAAAGTTTAGTTCTGAGATTCTCTGGATAGAGACACATTTAGCTGTCACTGTGCTGATTAGCATGCAATGATTTCTTCATCTTCAAATTGCATCCTAGGAGCAGCATGGCAGGACAGAGTAGAAAAGAAAAAGTAGCCGCATTGGTAGGTCAAGCCCCAGAGAATACATCATTTCATTTACTCTATTAATATTTTTTTCATTTCATTTCACTTCTATTAATAGGCATTTTCCTTATTTTTAAGGATCCTATGATATAGACTCATCAATATCTGAAAGATTCTTTTTAACTGAAGTCACCAAAAACTTAGGTTGAATTAATAAATATTTCTGTTCAAGGGGCCAGAGCAATAGTGCAGTGGGTAGGTTGTTTGCTTTGCATGCAGCCAACCTGGGTTCCACCCCCAGAGTCCCATATGGTTTCCTGAGCATGGCCAGGAGTGATTCTTGAGTACAGAAACAGGAGCAACCCCTGAGCATCACTGATATGACCCAAAAAACAAAAAACAAAACAAAACAAGTTTAAAAATATTCCTCCCCTTCAAGTGTCTCTGCATACCTTTGCTTTCTCAATCCCATCCCTGATTTTCAGTGTGTCTTGGTCAATTTTGTTTTATATTTTTTTGTTTTTGTTTTGGAAGGCTATAACCGACAATGCTCAAGGGATCACAGGAAGTGCGGGGTTAGAACTCCGGGGCTACTGCATGTAAGGCAAGCACCTGACATGCTATACTATTTGTGCCCTGTTGCATTTGTTTGGGGTAACAAAGCGCCCAAGCACCCAGCTGTGCTTTGGACTCCTCTAGACGCTATACTTGGTTCTGGGTACCACTTTATGCAAGGATTGAACTTGTGCCTTCTAAATGAAAACAAAAAACATGAGTATAGCTAGAGAGTTTTGTTTTGTTTCATTTTGGGGTTTTGGGCCACATCTGGTAGTGTCAGGGCTTATTCCTGGCTTTTGAGCTCAGGGATCACTCCTAGAGGAGCTAGGGACCCAAAGGAGGGGCCCTATGCTAGGGATGGAACTTGGGTCTGCTACATAGAAGGCAAATGTCCTACCCACTGTAATATTACTCCAGCACAGCCATCAATTTGTTACATCTGGTAGAATCTGGAAGCAACCAGAGTGCCTGAAAATCGATGACTGGATAAAGAAGCTTTGGTACATCTACACAATGGAATACTATGCAGCTGTTAGGAAAAATGAAGTCATAAAATTTGCCTATAAATGAATGGACATGGAGAAGATTATGTTGAGCGAAATTAGCCAGAAGGAGAGAGACAGATACAGAATGACTGCATTTATTTGCATGGCATAAATATATATGTACATATTATGATACCAATATCCAAGGTCAAGTGAAACATATCAGGAGGTCTTGTCAAAGGTGGAAATTATCACAACGTGGGAGTCAGAGTTTAGGTAAGACAGAAAATGGAACAGGGTGCTAATAATAGTCGAGGGTACTAATGCCAACCTAGAACTGAGCATTAAATAGAGGCAAAAGGATACACATGACAACCTTTTAATGTATGTTCTGTAATCCATAGTCTGGAAGGGAAAGAGAAAGAGAGAGAGAAAGGGAAAGAAATAAAGAACCTGCCATGGAGCAGGGCTGGGGAAGGGGGAGGGAACCGGGGATGTTGGTGGTGGGAGATGGGCACTGGTGGAGGGACGGGTGCTGAAACACTGTATGACCAAAACCCAAACATGAACTTTTAATTGTATATCTTTTTATTTGTATATCTCACGGTGGTATAATAAAATACTTAAAAAAAATAAAATAAAGAGTTCAATGAATAAGCAAACAATTAACATTCATCTACTTTTGCCTAATGATTCTATGACTGTGATTACATTTGGTGTTTTATCTTTAATGTAATGTTTAAAAACAGCTTGTGTTTTCTAGACTTATTACATTTTCCCATACTTATGGTAATGAAACTAGAAGTGCCTGTGAAGCATAAGATAATCTGAATTAGGTCTGATGCTTTAAAAAGATCAATGTATTTCTTTCCTTACTTGTAGATGTTTACTGTACACCCTGTTACATGGACTCATCACAGCAGCCCGTGTTTATAGGAAAATGTACATGATGCAGTTTAAACTCATTCCTGACATTAAAAGATAATTGTATGAAGCATATTCTACTAAGATTATATTATTAGAAACTTATTCTACAATATGTATGTATATTGTATAAATATATTCAATATGTAAAATCATATATATGTATAATTATATATACATATATTATATTATAATTGTATATATACAATAAAAATAGATAGTATGTTCTCTTTCACATATAGGTTTTATATGAAATATATTTTATATGTATATAAATAAGTGAGATATATATATATTTATATACATATAGATTTTTTTTATGCCTGGAGAAATTTCCCTGAAATCTTCAATTTAGCTCAGTAGGTATATAAACTATCAGAATTATTTTATTTTTAGAGCAGTTAATCTATGACTCCATCTTTTTGTTTCAGACATTTTTTAATCAACATGAATTGTGTTAAGAAATTTCAGCATACTGAATACTCCATGTTCATTTACAATTTCTGTCTGAAACTGGAATAAAAAACCTTTGTTTCAAGAGACAGAATTTCCTTAAGTTTTCTTCATTGCATAACTTACCTTACAAATCAAGATACTACATTTCATAGACAAATGGGGCTATTTGTAGATTTTCTATCATCTATCTAATTCTGAATTTATCAACCTATTCCTATTACGACCTTCTGATCTTGTTTCCTTCCTGTATAACTTTGCTGTCCCGTCCTCCTGTTAACCCCCTAATCTCATGCCATGGTACTACCATTTGTGCAATATTTTTTTTCTTTTTTTATTAAACATTTTATTATACCACCGTGAGATATACAATTACAACATTGCTTATGTTTAGAGGTTTCGGTCACACAGTGTTCCAGCACCCCGCCCTCCACCAGTGCCCATTTCCCACCACCAATGCCCCCAATCCCCTCCCCCTCCCATAGCCTGCCTAAATGGCAGGTTCTTTATCACTTTTCTCTCTCCTCTCTCTCTCTTCCTTCTCTTACACATTGTGGGTTGCACTACATACAACCCACATCATGGCTTGAAGCCATGATTGGAAGTGCATTTTTTTGCCTGTATTTAATGCTCAGTTCTATGTTGGTATTAGCCCTTTCAACATTTATTCACACATGTTCCCTTCTCTGTGTTACCTAACCTCTGACTCCTCATGTTTGCGGTAATTTCCACTTTTGGTAAGACCACCTGATATATTTATGTCATGCAAATAAATGCAGTCATTCTATATCTCTCTCTTTGCTTCTGACTAATTTCACTCAACATGATCCTTTCCATGTCCATCCATTTATAGGCAAATTTCATAACTTCATTTTTCCTAACAGCTGCATAGTATTCCATTGTGTAGATGTACCACAGTTTCTTTTCCAGTCATCAGTTCTCGGCATACTGGTTGTTTCCAGGTTCTGGCTATTGTGAATAGTGCTGCTATGAAAATAAAAGTGTGGATTGTGTTTCCGCTGTGTGTTTTTGGCTTCCCAGGGTATATTCCCAACAGTGGTATGACTGGGTCAAAAGGGAGCTCAATTTCTAGTCTTTGGAGGAATGTCCATATTGTTTTCCAGAAGTTGTACAAGTCGACATTCCCACCAACAATGTTGAGAGTCCCCTTTTCCCCACATCCACGCCAGCACTTGTTGCTTTTACCCTTTTGGATATGGCCAGTCTCTGTGGTGTGAGGAGATATCTCATTGTTGTTTTGATTTGCATCTCTCTGATGATTAGTGATGATGAGCATTTTTTCATATGCCTTTTGGCCATTCGAATTTCTTCCTTGTCAAAGTTTCTGTTCATGTCTTCTCCCAGGCTATATTAGAAGAAAAAGAAAAGTACAGCTATATTAGAAGAAAAGAGCCAACCCCATTTATGCAATTTTTTACTTACAGCCCCTTGTAATATGCAATGGATATGGCACATACTTGAGAAATGATGAACTAATCAAAAGCTCCCTTTCTATACTTATACCAGAACCAAACCAATTTAATTATGAGTTTTTGTTGTGTATTTTAATTTCTGGTCACTGAAGGTGACTTCACCCACTATTACCTCTTCTTTAGAAATGCTTATTTATATATTTTCCTTTTTTACTCTTTTCTGAGTGAATTTTACTGTTAATTGATCTGGCTCTAGAAAAATAAGAATGCAAAAAAAATAGAAAAATAAGAATGTAATTTTACTAAGATGATATTGAACATATTTCTTAGCTGAGAAATGAAGATGCATTTTTTTTTTTTAAGTACTTGTTTCAATAGATTCTTTTCTTAATTAAATTCTTATTTATAGATATTATCCACACTCAAAAATAATTAATTTCCTGCTAAAGGTCTTGGTAATATAAACTTGTTAAAGCCATCTTCACCTTTCTCAATGTATTTTATTTCTTTTGCCAAAAATTAGTTAGTCTTTCACATTAAAAAATACTAGTAGTGCAAGTCAGTATTGGTATTGTTTTGGTTTTCATTATACTATGGAGCTGTCATTTTTTGTCCCTTGAGGATGCAAACATTTCACTTCATATATATTGTGCAGGTACTTTCTCTTTGACAAGAAAAAATGCATTTTGTTATCAACAATGGCAGGACCCTCAAAAGGAAAACAAAAAGAAAAAAATGAATTTCTATTATTAAATGTATTAAAATCTAAAAATTTAATCAAATGTCACCTATTTTCCATTGTACAGGAAGTCTTTGAATTAGATATCTTGACTCTTTGGTTTTTCTTTTTTTCTTAATTTTTTATTATACCACCCTGAAACATACAATTACAAAGGTGTTCATAATTGGTTCTTGGTAATACAGTATACCAGCACCCATCCCTCCACCAGTGCCCCATTTCCACCACCAATGTACCCCCCTCCCTCCCCCCCCCCCCAGGCTGCCTTAATAGCAGGTACCCCAGTTTCCTCTCTTTCTCTCTCTGTCTCTCTGTCTCTGCATCTCTCTCCCTCTTATGTTACACATTGTGGCTAGCCCTGCAGATATTTAGAGTTTATCACTTAAGTCTCTTTGTGTATATTCAATGATGAGTTTTAAGCTGCCATTACCATTTCCCCACATTTAGTAAAACACTGGTATCTATTTATGTCGTATTAATGAATGCAGTCATTCTATATCTGTCCTTTTCCTTCTGACTGCTTTCACTCAGCATGATAGTCTCCATGTCCCTCCATTTGCAGGTAAATTTCATAATTTCATCTTTTCTGACAGCCGCATAGTATTCCATAATGTAGATGGACCACAGTTTCTTTAGCCAGTCCTCTGTTCTTGGGCATTTAGGTTGTTTCCAGGTTCTAGCTATAGTGAATAGCACAGAGATGAATAAAGAAGTATAGATAGTGTTTCTGCTATGTGTTTTTCGGTCTCTCGGGTATATTCCCAGGAATGCTATTGCTGGATCAAATGGGAGCTCAATATCTAGTTTTCGGAGGAATGCCCATATTGTTTTCCAAAAGGGCTGGACCAGTCGGCACTCCCACCAACAGTGGATCAGAGTCCCTTTTCCCCACATCCACGCCAACACTGGTTGTTCTTGCTGTTTTGGGTATGTGCCAGTCTCTGTGGTGTGAGATGGTACCTCATTGTTGTTTTGATTTGCATCTCCCTGATGATTAAAGATGAAGAGCACTTTTTCATATGCCTTTGGCCATTCAATTTCTTCTTTTTGGAAGCTTCTGTTCATTTCTTCTCCCCATTTTTTGATGGGGTTGGCATTTTTTTCCTGTGGAGTGCTACCAGTGCCTGATATATCCTGGATATTAACCCCTTGTCAGATGGGTATTGGGTGAATATCCTTTCCCACTCTGTGGATTGTCTTTGTATCTTGGTCACCGTTTCTTTTGAGGTGCAGAAGCTTTTCAATTTTATGTAATCCCATTTCTTTATCTTTCTCTTTGGTTTTTCTAATTGCTATCATAAACAAATGTTTGATTGTTCCTATTTATTTGTTTCTAAAAAACTTCCTTGTTCTTCTCTATTTCGGGGTATTTTCCTCCACTATCACCAAAGTGCTCAATCTCCTCCACTAAATCACAATATTCCACAGGACTTGAGAATTAGATGCTATTCTGCTCCTGCAGTGCCACAAATCACACAGACCATAGCATTCCCCCACACCACATGTGGTGATACTAAAGTCTCTCCCAGGCTGTGTCCACGGGTGCTTTAGGAACTATGTGGCACAGGCATTCACTCGGGTCAGCCACATGCCAAACATGCGCCTTTATCCTGGTCTGTCTCTGACTCCTATACATATTAACTCTTTCTCCAGTCCACCACCACTGATGTGTCCACTTCCCTCCACCACTGTCTTTATATAAAATCCATTTTTAATACAAGGGGGAAAGAGCTCTTTTAAAAATAGTGCTAATTAATTCTGTTGACAAAAATTTCTGAGCCAGTTTAGTTCTGCAACCTAAAATTAAATACTTTGGGAAAAAAGTGAAATCTTTGACAAATCACTGACAGTCTTATATAAACACCATTTCTCTATATCGTTTAATGCTCTTATGAAAAACTATGTAAGGATACTTTTTTATCTTTATTTTTGCAAAATATGATCACTGTTTATAAACAGATGATGCATTAACTTTGTACTTTAAATTACATTTTGAAACTTAAAAATGCAACAGGACACCATCTGATGGAGAATATGCTTATTAGCGCAACAATCAGTGTCTTTTCAGGGACTTCAGAGAAAGGCAGTAACTGACAAAAACCTCTTCCAAGACTGTCCACATTGCTGGTTTCATTTATAAGTTCTATTTCTCAAACTATCTCTGTAATTGAATTTTCTGATTATTTTCTTCTGGTTATTAGCTCTTTAAAAGATAGTTTGTTAAATAAGACAAATTATCTTCTAAGAATGTACTTGTAGCAATTTGGGGAGGAAAGAAGATATGGTACTAATAGAACATTCGTGTCCATTCCACTGCATATAATAAATCCAAGTTGTCTTATAATTGATGCCAGCCACATTTAACTTTGATGTTGTATGCTATGTGATGAGAATGTACTGGTGACCAATCTGCAGTTCCTGTTATAAAAGAACTTCTTTTTGATGGGACAAATTAAGCAGAATATGAAGTGCTTAATATTTAATAAAAAGGTAAATGATAAGCTATTGAGGGTGTGGAATGTTTGAGCTGCTCTTATACAGAATTATTAGAAATTCTCCAAGTACAACTTTATGGGGATGGATAATGGAATTATAAATTACCAAAAAATTAAAAGTAAAAGGAAAGTGTATACATAGGAATGAATAACAAACAGTTTGTTGTTATCTCAGAAGTTTAAGGAAAGGCAGAAAATAAATTGCAAAACATCATCACTGCCTATGTGAGGGTTGTCCTGTGTCAGCTGAAGATCTGGGAAAGTATTTGCTAGAATTTTCCTCTTTAAGGAGACCATTAAGAGTTGGGCCTAAAAAAAATTCTCACAATAGTGAAAAAAAAAGGAGTTGTGCCTGAGACATGCAATGAAGTGGAGAACAGGAGACTCCGGAGTTGAATTGAGGTGCCTCAACTCACATATAAAGTAACACATGATCATTGTCGACCTTTTCTTGATCATTAACTTGCCATGGAGCAGCAGTGACATCTGGCGGCTCCTCCATCTCCCATAAGACTTTGCCCTCCATGTTCGTAAGCCCCTTATTTAGTACTTCGTCAAAAGGCATCCGCCTTCCTTTGGAAGTCACCTTTTTAGATGGTACGAGCCGGTGAGAAACACATGCCAGTTCTAGTGCATCTTGTTAATTTCAGTCTATCCCAGCTCCCTAAAATGCTGTTTCCAAAATTTGTGGCACCTTCAGCCTCACAACCCAATGCAGTCAATGGTTCTCTATAAGCTCCTTTGCTAGCGTGTGTGTGTGTGTGTGTGTGTGTGTGTGTGTGTGTGTGTGTAGTTCTCAGTCCATGAGAGAAGTAGTTAAAAAATCAGAGCTCATTCAAATTAGGAACTAAAATGCAAAACCATAATTATTACAATATCTCCATGACAAGTTCATTTCCCTGGAAAAATAAGGCATGATGACATATCTTAGATTCAGGTTTGTTCATAGAGATAAAGATTGTAAATTCTATCTTCATTCTGGGGTTGAAAAGAAACTAAGGTTTTTGAGTCGAGGATTAAATGAGAGAACTGGTTTTCTTTTCATGGGCATATTCCTTCCCATGCTTACAAACAGTGCTGTAAGTAATGCCGTAAAGTGTTCTTTTCTGTAGGCTAGGGAGATGGCTGAAAGGACTGAAGCTCATGTTTTACATGTGGAGTTCCAGGTCCGGTCCTGTCACTGCATAGTCTCCCAACCCCACGGAGTACCCCATGAGTACTGCCGAAGTTGCCCAAAAATTAAAAATAAAGTAACGCTCTTAATCCTGTGTAATATGAGGTCCCACAATTTTTCCATATTTGTTGTCCCAATCCAGTGGCAATTTTAAATTGTTATGCAAATGCTAAATTTGGTAAATGAGTTTCGTGAACCGAGCAATGAGGTTCTGAGTATTGACTAGAAACACCTGCAACTACTAATCCTACCTCTCCCCCACTTTTCTACGGCTTCGATTTATTTAACCAAAGGATAAAGGATGAGAGACAGTATTTTAACATCTGTTTCATATCTAGGAAAATATCAATTCACAGTTATATCTACTAACAGTTGTTCTTTTACACCCTAAAATAAAATAACTATTTGAATCAAGAAAATCTAAGAAACTGTGCATTTTTAAGGCTTTATAATTGTGTGTGTGTGTGTGTGTGTGTGTGTGTGTGTGTACACAGGAGAGGGATGTCAACAACAATTCCAGGAGGCTGACATGGTTACCCTTGGTCTGCAAACTAGAAAAAAAGAAACACGGCTTCTATTGACAATAAACATAGGAACAATCTAGCTATAAGGATTCCAATCAAATTTGCTGCCCTATTTCACTAAGAAGAAATCAAGAGCACAATTAAGAAATCAATGATGATTATTGTATGACAAAACACAGTGTCTGGCAGAAAAAATCTCTGTGCAAGAAAAACCTAATTTAGCAATGGCCATATATCCCCTAAAAGCTAAATAACTTAACAAAATATGATTTTAAGTTCTCTCTTGCAAATAACCAGACAATTTCACTCATTCCCAAAGACTAATAACTGCTGTGGAGATAACCATGTCTAGCTTCTTTGAAGATAAATATTTTTAAGCAGGATAGGGAATTTCAAAATTAAATGAGGTTCCCAAGATTTTCTTCATTTGCAGTCCATACATTATCCCCCAAGTGAGTAGGATTCACTGCAAATGAGGTATTGGCTCCCACTAAGGATAGCAGTGGATGAATCATGGAACAATGGAAACAGAGGTAGGATGATGTGGTGAATAAATAGATATATTCCAGAATAAGCTCACGAAACCATTTCCTTATTTGCACTCTATGCATAATAGTTTGAGTGAAAGCAAGGTTGACCAAGTTACATCTTGTAAAGACTAAGGGCATGTAGGAACAGCTCCCTTTATTCAAAGTCATTTTCATGAAAACATGAGATTACAAGGCTTTCCAAAAGATGTATGAAGAATAATTGTCTAAAGCAATGAACATGACAATATTTTGAAAAGTACATTGCCTTTTACTTGCTATCTCACTTTCTGTTGTTTTGCCATGAAGGTTAGAATTGTAGCTACAAAGATTTCCTTTGCCATGTATTTAGGATACAAAATAAAACTGATATCCAAAAAGATCAACTTTTGGAAAATGTTAAAGAGATGATGACGTAGTCAAATAAAATTCCAGTCATAAATTCAACCAATATTTGCTAGTATTTAAAAAATGTCATAATTCTTTACAAAGAAATTCATAATTCACCAAAATCTGTACTTTTAGTGTACAAGAACACTCATCTGTGTGGGAGTGAAGAAGAGAAAGTGAGAGAGAGTGGGGAAGAGAAAGAGGAGAAAATACAGAAAGGGAAAAAAAAAAGAGAAATCTTGCCCTATATAACTCCCACAAATAAGTCCTCCTAAATTATGAGATTTTTTTTATTTTCTCCTTTGTAGTTTTTAAATGACCAATCAATTACTGAATAATTTAAACATTGCTTGTAGTTTTTTTAATTAAGTGAAATAGCAGTAATAATTCATAGTGAATTTAGATTTGGGAGAAACTTTGCATGAAGGTGTGACCAGAAAGCCATCTTAGTCTTTCCTCTTCTAAGAAAATGCCTTTCAGTAACTTCTTCAATTTGTTTCCCCCTTTCTTATCACCATAAGATTCTTCCTATTATAGAAGCCTTGGTATTTTATAACCCATGAACACTTGAACTCTTGAGGCACCATCAATGAAGTGCCTGTTGTATAGTTAGCTAGTCAAGGCTAATGATGTCTTTGCCAAAGGCCTGGTCTGACTGGGCAGGAAAGCAACCGTTTGGGTAAAGCAGCTGGCAGGTAAGAAGCTGAGAAACAAACCCTTAATGGTTTGGAAAGACCAAATTAAGGATATGGACAAGCTTAAAATGGGAAAAGAGTAAAGCACAAAGGAAACCTGCCTTCAAATAATATGCTCACTCAGTCAAATCCACTGGGCCCTGCTGTTCTGGGTGGCTCTCTCCCCCAACCAGAGAGGAACAGGGTTCAAGAGCAATCATATTTAAGACAACTGGTATCCAGCCTGGTGAGGACTAGGGACAGAACTCCCTTTGTTGCATCAGGCGCCCGGAGAGTACCTTTGTGCAGAGCAAGATCTGGATTAAGGGCGTGCATGCTCTCTTGTCACAAATGTTTTATTGTGTGTCTGGGCGAGTCATTCTCACTTGTTAAGAAACAGCAAGGGTTTTGTTCAGCAGGAGCTTAAAATAAACCAGAAAAATCAGAAGGGTTTAGGTTAGGGGGCAGAAGGAGAAAGAGTTCATGTTTATGGTTTATTTGTGTTTGGTTAGTTCTTTAGCTTTTGAATAGGCAACTTCCTATGAATTTTAATTTTAAGGTCTTCATTAGCTGCAATTTTAAAGTACCTTTTAGTCTGATCATTTAAAACAACTAAAATAGAATAAGACATTAATTTGCTTTCTCAGTATAAATGGCATTTCAGGAAAGTGCATTATATACAATCATTGTGGCTGAACCATAGCATGCTGTGTAAACTGAGCAGACAATGAGACCCCGAGAGGAGAGAACTTTCAATGTACTATATTCAGTCATTTTGCCCATGCTTTCTTTAAAAAAAAAATACAAACATCTTACAGAATCATTTGCATATAATACCACAAATGCAATGCAAGCCAATTAAAAATCTTCGAAAAATGCTTTATTTCAATCATTATATGTATTTTGCCTTTATTCTAATATTTCCCCACCACTTACTTGGGGGTCATTTGATCACTGTTAAAAATCATTCATTGTTTGCACATAGTCAGGACATGTCATTTCTAATTGCTGCCCCATGTAAACTTAGCTGCCACATGTACACATACAAGTTACTTTCCTCTGGACCTTGAATTCCCTCACTTGTCAATGTGGAGACTTTTAGTCTGCTACCCTAGCTAGTAGAATTACTGAGATTAAACATGATAACATACTCGACAGTTTATGAATATAAAAGTAACTAGGAGTCACCAAACAACCAAACTTTAAAAAGTTTCTGTGACACAGAGACAAGTTGGGAGATGGAGAGAAATCTAGGATAGTGGTACAGGGAATTTAACACTGGTGGTGGGATTGGTGATGGAGGAGTGTATGCCTGAAAATCAACAATATAAACTTTACAATCATGGTGTTTTAATTAAAAAAAATCAAACTGAAATATATATTAGTGGTTACTGTGGAGGGTCTTTAATTTTTCTTTGAAGTAGAGATGTGTGATAAGTACATAAAAACTTCACACATCATAAGTAAGATGTCAGAGAGAGAGAGAGAGGATGTGGGAAGCAGATGATGTTTGGAAAGAAAATGTTGGCTTTGTTTTGCTGATCCAAGAAGGAAGAACATCAGATCCAAGAAGGAAGAACCGGCCTTTATTGAACCCTTACCTGTGTATAGGTGAGACAAACAAGGAGAGAACACTCAGACACAATTGAATATTTGAATCATTTTGGGAGAATGACAAAAATCTGGTGCCAAGCTATGGAAGAGGACTAGAGTAACTGCTGAATTGATTGTATATAATGCACTTGCAACTCACGGGCAAGAGTTGGCTATGAACAAAGATAGTCCACGAAGTAAAGAGACATGGCTGGCTATTATTGCTTCCTAGAAAATAGGACTACTCAGAAAATTATCCATAAAAGCCTATACCATCAGTAAACATAGAAAGGACACATCGTCCACTCTCCAATAAAAGCACGATGCAACTGTATTGATGAACCTAACGAGATACTGCGAGAAGAGAATATGAACACGGTGACCTAATTAGCTTTCTCAAAAGAACGTGTTCTGTAAACATTTATAAAATGTTTATAACTTTTACAAAGTTATAAACTTCTCCCTTCTTTCTAGATCATGGCATAAGATCCAGAAGCACCATTATATTTACTTGCCATTTGAATTTTATTACAAGTATATTTAAGGACACATCCTCAAATCAAACCTCTGTCATCAAGAGGTTTTGATGCACTCCCTATGGTTGTGGCAGGAATTGAAGATGAACAGGTCAAGAGTCACATGGAGTGGACAGGTGGGAGCAAGAAAATGGAAATTCTGACCTTTTCTTTTCCTACAGACCTTTACTTTACCGAGAATAGGCACATCAAAAAATATCCTCAGAAGCAAGACTACTAAAGGAACCTGTGAACATCACACAATGAGTAAGAGGACAAGATGCTCATGTTCAAGGCCCAGATCTCTGATGTGGCACAACCTCTGGTAGCCTCAGAGCACTAGAGGCTGTGGGCCCTGAAAGCAAAAGGATGCCAATGAATTTTCTCATCAGAAAGTGGCATATAATCTGGACCCACTCTGTGTGGGCTGATCCAGAACAATGGCGAGCCAAGATAAAGAAGAATTCTCCAGGAAAAAAAAGTGGTCAATGTATCAGAGAAGAAATAATACTCATTGTTACAGACTAAATTGTGCCCCACCCCCAGATTCATATGTTGAAATTCTAGTATCCATTATCTCCAAATGTGAACCTGTTTGGAAATAGGGTCATTGAAGAGGTAATTCAAGAAGATGAGGTCATACTAGAGTAGGGTGTCTAATCCACTCTGAGTGGTATCCTCACAGGAAGGAGAAACCTGGGTATAAAGATAAAGGGTAATACAATGTGATGAGGACACTGAAATCATGTGGCCCCAACAGGGAATTAACAATGCTGAGTAGAGTGGCCTGGATCTGAATCTTTCCTAGGGGCTTCTAAGTCATCACTGACTCCTTGATCTTGGGCTTTTAATCCCATAATACAATTCATTTTTGCTGTTTAGGCAACCATAGTATGGAATTTAGAGCCCTAGCGAATGTGTGTATCCTTGCTTAGAAGGAACGTGCAAAAATTAAGGGAAAGCACTCCACTTAAGAATCCACTCTAAGGAGAGAGAGAGAGAGACATTGGAACATACATACAAACTTCGCTCTCAGATGTCAGCAAGAAGGGAAAAGAATTCACACATATAAGGGTGTGAAGTTGTGCCCTAAAAAGCATAGAGCATCAGAAAACTATGCAAATCATTAAAATTGGTTAAAAAAATAGTAGGTGTCCAACTCTGAAATCTTTACGATTATCCTTATGACATACAACTTAAGATTCTTGTTCATTCATTCACTTTTCCCGCCTGTCTGAACATACTTTATAGAAACTTTGCCTTTACTTTGTAATCTTTGTACTTTTTATAGAACCCTAGACATTGCCGTGAGAATCAAATTAAGGGCAATAATCATTATCAGGAAACTTACCAACAACCAGGAAGCATTACTGTGATACTAAACTATGCCTGTGTATTCATTTCCTTGTTGTCATGAAAATTCTAAACAAATGTGCACAATGGAGATGGATTTAATCAGCCAAGCTCAGGTGCAAAAAATATCACATTACTTTTATTTTCTAAGTAAACTTTTTCTCTTATGCCGAAACCCTGTCTTGAGGACAGAGAAAAATTCACTCACATTCAAGAGGGAAAACTGTCTCCTCTGTTTTAGCATCTTCCTAAATGGAACTGGGTGGTACTCTCCACACAAAGACCCTGACCTAGGGTTTCTACTGCAATTCATCACTGCTGTTCCTCCTGCAGTCCTACATATGGCCTCAGAAAAGAACATGTGTGCATGTCACACCAGTGGTCTTAACCAAATTAGGAACCGACAAGCTTGGGATTGAATCTTCAATATGTATTTCCTCTTCCAGTGATCTGAATAGGACCAAGATGCCAGACACTCTCAGATAAACCCCTTTCAGTATCAACACCCTCTATTTTTCTTGAGGATCAGCTCACTGGCCTCTTCACCCTAAAAGACACCACTATGCTCATCTCTCTCCTAGGTTTGGATTACTAAAGTGGGCCCATGATCAAGCGGCATTTCCAGGAAAGTCAGGAGGATGGAAAGAGCTTGTTAAAACACCCTTTGATATACTTAGTCTACCATCAAAAAGAAGCAACATAGTTTCACAAACTTGAAAAGAGAGTTAGCAAGACTCTCCTAGACACCCTGATTATACTAACCCTCTGCCTCTTAAAAGTGAATAAACCCAAGAGGAAGGCTTTCAGGGCATACAGGGGTGGCTACTATAAGCCGCGCTGCCCAGGATGGTCACACTGCATAGTGAGATGAATCCTCATGAAGAAGTAGCCAACATTTAGCTAGAACATTCTCCATTCTCGGCTGTGCTAGATTGGTTTGCTGAAACCACACCTGTGAATGTATTCCCTTGTCATTTGTCCCAGGTTTGTGGAGGAAGGTGGGGAATGGGGTTTAGGGACACTCCTGGGGAGGTTTTTCATGGGCAGACAGAAAGCTGCTCGCCAGATGCGTGCAGCTCAGCCTGCACCACATCCCTGAACACAGGCCGTATAAACCACAGCTGCCTGGAGTTCACAGTAAGTAGGAAAATCAATTAAAAAAAAAAGCCAAAGTATAGCATGGGGAAACCCCGCCAGCCTCCTTTTTTTTCATCTTTCTACACTTTTCCTTACCCTTTAATCAACTGCTGACGAATCCAGCTAACTTTTCCATTCCATATATTGTCCCTGCCGTGGGTTAACCCAGGGAGAAAAGACAAATATAAAATCCCTACCGTTGTTTCATTTTTCAGAGAGTCCTGCATTCTAGCTTAGTTAATTACCCCTTGACAAATGGGCCCTAAAGTACATCTGTGACTTTTTAGAATTTGAGGACTTTTCAAGAAAGGCCTCTGGGTTCTTCTATTTGCAAAATGATGCGTGTATATTTGCACATGTGTGCATTCAGACACATGCACCCGACGCCATTTCTGAAACGGTGTGCAAGGACTCAGCCCCCATTGACCATTTTATTACTGTTTGCACATTTGGTGCACAGTGGCAGGGGAGGCCCCAGCGTCTGCAGCAGCTCCGGCAATTAGCTCCAAATGAAACAGTCATAAATAGTAATTAGCCATTCCCTCAGTCATGTCCCAAAGCCTTTAAAAAAAATCCACAGAGAAATCAATGCATGCTTTTTTCTAAAAACCTATTACAGATGTGCCACCCACTCCACATCATTTCACAGAAGCTGAGAGCAAGAGCAGTGACTCCTCCCCTGACAGCTTGTGTGCTAGTTGCTGGTGGGGTCAGTGAGAGAGTGTGTTGCAAAATCAAAGGTCAGGAAGGGTAGTGCGTTGTGGGTGTGAAGGAAAGGAGGATCCCAGGACAGGATGTCTATGAACATGGCATCACCCCACCCTGGCTTGGCTTGAGCTCTGCATACCCAGGCTGAGTCTGCCTTTACTTGTGAGCTGCCCAAGCCTTAGAACTGGATCACTGGTACCTACCTTGTCATCAGTGAGAAACAGAATACAAGGTTTTGTGTTAATTTTAAAAAGATAGGAGATTCTGAGTTTCTATCAAGCATAGCTGTGTGCCACAAGGATGCTTGTGACAGTGACCATCAAGCCATGCCATCCAATAAACCAAAGGCCCAATTTGGATGGGCCCAGGAACCTTGAGTTGATTATACAAATTCTCACCATGCACCATCTGGAATGGTCTTGTAAGTGATCTGACTGATTCCCTTGGCTTCCCGTATGTCTCTCCTGTTCCCTTTCAAACAGATTTATGCCCAGCAAAACCCTGAACTCAGCCTTTCAAGATAACCCATGGTGGTGGTGGTGGTGGTGGGGTGGGGGTGGGGCGTACACTAATCATTCATGGAGGATTTTACCATTGTGTTCTCAGAACCATTGCTCAGATGTCACCAGCGGGCTGGACAAAGACTGTTTCTTCCTTTGCTGAGGGTAGTAGTAGTAGCTCTGTCCATGGCACAGGAAATGCAAACCTCAGCATGGTGCTCTAGCCCCACTCCACGCTTGAAGCTATTAGGTTCCAATTAGAAAGATTATAGTACTCAGGAGCCTCTGAACATGTGCTTTTTGTTTATCTTCTCTGCACATGTACGTACACACACACACACACACACACACACACACACTGTTTTTAACAACACTCTGCCAAGAGCTGCTCTGCACTTCTACAGGTAGCGTGATGTCACAATAGAGATTCCATCAGACCCCCTGGAATCTTTAGTATTATCTGAGAGGCTTAAGCACCCCTAAGCAGAATATTAACCATCTCTATCCAGTAATACTTGACTGTAAATTACTGAAACAGAATCTGTGATTCTGGGTACAAGATCATAATATATACATATATATATAATATATTGTATGTATATATCATATGATTCTCTCCCTAGGTGTACTTTAGGCCCAGAGAGCATTTGAAACCTCAAGTTTTATCACTGGTAAACCAGTGTTAATTAGGAGCTAATTGCAAGGTTTATTATCAATTTCCAAATTCTACAAAGTAGGCAAAATGCCTGGAAATATTAAATGTGTATCAATTAACAACTCTGGTTATGTTATTACTATCTATTTTGGCTCCTGACACATTGAGCATATGCCCCCTGGATGCTCTGCTTGAGTCCAAAGTAAGGGAAGCTGAGGTACTGGACATTGTTATCTGCCTTTCCTCTCCCTCCAGAATGTGACACAGGAGAGCCTGCCTGCAAAAAACAAAACATCCACCTGGAATATTCCCTACTCATGCTCCAGATAGAAACTCTTCCAATGCCTGTGCCAAATTCCAACTGCTGCCACAGAAAAAATTTCCCATCAGAACTCAAAATTCTTGGGCCAGAGCGATAGCCCAGCGGGTAGGGTGTTTGCCTTGCATGCGGCCGGCCTGTGCTGGCCTGGGTTAGATCCCGGCATCCCATATGGGCCCCCGAGCACCGCCAGGAGTAATTCCTGAGTGCAGAGCCAGGAGAAACCCCTGAGCATTGCCGGGTGTGACCCAAAAAAGCAATAAATAAATAAATAAATAAATAAATAAATAAATAAATAACTCAAAATTCTTAGAGACTATTCATTTGTTAACTAGTCATATCTGACCCAGAAGCAAATGATATAGTGCCCCGCCAACTCATCATAACTGCACTTTCAATGAAGGGAGGTCTGATATTATCTTAACTTGTTTGATACTTTTTTATTTGTATTTGCGTTCTTCACATCAACATACTTTCGTGGCAGGGGTGGGAGTCACATCAGCAGTGCATTGGGATTACTCCTGACAGGGTTCAGGAGAACATATGGGTGATGGGAATGGAATCCAGCCTGGTCAAGTGAAAGAGAAGTATCTTGCCCACTGTACTATATCTCTGGCCCCGTTATTATCTTTTTTTTTAATATCCTTTATAGAGCCTACCATGACATATAATACACACTTTAAGAAAAATAAATAAGCCTGTGATAAAAAGATAAAAAAGTCCAATTTTTTTATTTTGGTTCAAATTAAAATGAGATAGAGATATGTATATATGTATATGTATACATATATATGTATTTTTGCATGCATATATTTTAAAGCATGCAAACATTTGGATTTCATGATAATCAATTACATGTTGTTGGTTGGCCACTGCCTAATCATATGGCAACAGTCCCACAGCCGGGAGACATGGATTCTATTCCCAGTACTATTAGTAGTTAACTTGAGACCTTGTACAGGTCACATCTCTTGTACGGTTTGCAGATTCTGCAACCAGCAAGGGTTAGATGCTTATCTAGCTGGGAGATTCCCGCCCTTGCAATCGATGCTAGTGACTCAGAGAGTTTCCAACACAAGCATGCCTAGTTACACATACTGCGGACTTCCCACTAGATAATATTATTCCCCAGAGAGGGGATGATAGAATTATGTAAAAGTGAGATTTCAGGGAGAGATGGAGAACCTAGCATGAATAATGAAAGGGAAACAAAGAGCCTGAAGGGAAGTGTGATTTGTGAGGCTCTACTGCCCTCATCAGAAAGAAGTGTGGCAATGGGACTGCAGGAATTTCAGCGTGGGGAGGGAGAGAGAGGCCTTTCCTGCTAGCCCCAGAAAAGGGGGAGGGGTTGGGGGCTCGGATCACCACGCCTGTGATAACAATACGTCTCTGAGAGTCAGCGGCACTAATTGGAAAGCTAATCAAATCATTTTGATAATTA
This sequence comes from Cryptotis parvus, assembly GCA_021461705.1. Lineage (NCBI taxonomy): Eukaryota > Metazoa > Chordata > Mammalia > Eulipotyphla > Soricidae > Cryptotis > Cryptotis parvus. Next base: position 24,867 of record JAJIBD010003018.1, read on the forward strand.
TCTAAAGCAACATTGATAGAGCCACTGTTGTGTTTTCATCAAAAGGAAAAGGAAATCTACTGAGGGACATTATGAAGCTGATTTCTTACCCTCAGTCAGCTGTCCCCACTTCCGTCTTGGGTGACTCGACTAAGTGTTTTAAATTCCTGATGAAAGTCGCTGTGGGCGCTTCATGTTTTGCTGGATCATGAAAGGCCCTTGTGGTGGAGACCAGACCTTTTCCTTTCTCTGCTTCCCTCAGGTTTTTGAAGGTTCCATTTGCATTGCTCCTCTCAGTACTATTGTGAGGCATACACAAAGGTCTCACCTGAATCTCCTGCTCTCTGAAACCCTTCCTGGAAGTCCATGCTAGAGAAATTCAGAGAGACCATTCAATGGGGGCACTCAAGAGAAATGCTGACCTCTCTCTCTTCCAGCACTAAACCAAACACAGCTGAAATGACTGTCAAGGAATCAAGTCAAAACCCCAAGGAAAGGGAAGGGGAATGAACAGGAATGAAATCACTGGAGAAATTATGAGAGAGAGAGAGAGAGAGAGAGAGAGAGAGAGAGAGAGAGAGAGAGAGAATAGCTTTTTCTGAGTTGAGCAATTGATTCTTCTCTAGTGGCAGGAAAAATACAAAGAAATTCAGTGTAATTAGAGAATAAAATAATGAGTGGTAGCAGGGGAGACAGTAATAATAAATCTTTATATACCAAAGCAGGTGATTTAGCCTCTAAAAAAGCAAGTCAAGAATGAATTGTATAACGTGATTTTGAAGATGTGAAGTAAATGTCAGGAAAAAAAATAGCTAACAGAACTGTATTTGATTGCCTTTAGGAGCCAAACAGGGAGGTCGTTGCTTTCCATATACTTATGAAAATAAGTATACCAGACACCTGTAATAGTTAAGCTTAACATTATTTTAATATCTTTATAAATAATGAGTCAATTTTAAAAATCATGTCTCTGGAGAGATAGTACAGGGATAAAGGTATTCTTGGATGTAACCATTCCTTGATTTAATCCCCAGTTAAGCACTGTCTCCTTAGAACCTTTGGAAGTGACCCCTGATTACAGAGCCAATAGTGGCCTAAGTGCTAATAGCCTGGCAAACAAAATGAAACATAACATTTAAAAAGAAAAGCCGAGGGAGAGAGGGAATGTAGATATTACAGTATTGCCTTCCCCCCCACACACACAGATACACTCACAGACACAGACAAACACACACACAAGCCTACTCTGATTTGATCCCTGACACCACATATGATCTCTTTAGCATAAAATCAGTAGCAAACCCTGAGCACTACTGGGTGTGGCCTCAAAATGGAAATTAACTAATTAACTAATTAATTAAAAGGTAAGAAGATCATCAACTCATCACTCTTGGATCCTACTTAACCTTCTAGATTTGTTTATATGTTATTATATTCCATTATAGCTGTACACTTTCTCTCACCAAGAGTTCCTTAGAGGGAAATACCTCTTTTATTTTAAATCCTTCTTTGAACCCCCTCAGGGTTACTAGAAATATGAGCACAGATTTTGAGAAACACAGCTGTTACTGAAGATGTCACTCTTCGAGGCATTCTCCAGTGTGCAGAGAGTATTCTCTACACACACAGGCACACATTTATTTTTCAAAATTATTTGAGAAACAGCGGACATTATGGTATTGGACTTGGGCAAACATACCATAGATGCTTGGAATTAAAATTTGTAAGCCAATAACTATTAATTACAATTTAGTGTGAACTAAAAAGTTTATTAGGCAAAACAATATTTTGTTGGAACTCAATGTAATATAAAAAATAGTGGAAATACCAGGGAAAATTTCCTCCTCACTTGCCCCCAAAAGTTTTTAGCTCAATGGTTCTGCATTATGCAACAGGGTCAGTGTTTGTGAAAAAATTCCTCAAAATATGATTGTGCTATAAAGACTTGGAAGTTACTACCTTTTTTTAGAATTCACTACTAAAAGAAAGTGAGGATAGAAAATAAATTAAGGAAGAAAATTTAGAGTCCTCAAAAGGAAAAATAAATAAACTTTTATCTGTATTCCAATTGTCTACAGTTAATTACCACTATCACCTGAATTTGCCGAAAGGTATATTTTTTATTATTAGGTATTTTCTCAATTAAATTCCAAACAGTTTTCATTCCAGAAAAAACTATAAATTTTATAGTCAAAGTTATCCAAAAGTATCTTATATCAACATCCAAACATCACAACAAAAAAGTTACTTTTAAATTTCTAAGTAACTATGGTCTTTTCATTAGCCTCCAGATTTTAGAGACATGTGGGGGCACAAACACTGTAATTTCTATCCTTAATACATAAATAATTATGTTTCTCTCTTTCACCAGCTGCTGTTAAGTACAATAATAATGAAAAAATTAACTTCCAGGCCTAAAGCATTTACCCCCAGAAAATACTTAAATGCATGCAGACTTAACTTCAGAAAGGGTTTTCATGCTATTATTAAATATTTCACTGCACAGTCACCTAACAGTGACCACATGGCCAAATACAGATTTGAATTACTGCCGTGTTGCTCCATCAATCATACTAACCAAAGCTCAAACTGAAAGATAAAAATTTTACCTAACTAAATGACAAATATGATTAAATTTCTAAGACACAGTATAAATTACATGTACAGCATACACACAGTAAAATATCCAGCATGAATTAAACACACACAATTTATATACAGAAGTATTTTGTAGTAGCAAGCAATCGAAATATCTGAAAGCAGGAGAATAATCAAATGAACGAGGCAATGACTCAGTAAAGCCATAATGTTGAAAAGCTCTATTATTTTATTGGAGAGTCAAAAATATTTAAGGCCAGGTATAAAATATAGGTTCTTTATTTCATATACAAAATATAGATATGAGTATATAACATATAATAATATGTATAGCCAAGAGAAGTTCCGCAGTGGGCAGAGTGTACTATACCCCTTTCACATTTAGGCTCTAGTTTGAGCATAGCACCAGTGAGCCCCCAATTACAATCAGAGGTGGCCCTACTGGCCCCTGGGAACCATCAGTTCTGAGTATCATGGGAGCAGTTCAAACAGCAATGAAACAATCCATATATATTATAAGCACAAATGTGATGTACATTTTATATAAAACATATATATCAGCATTTTATATATGAATGTTTATATATCAGTATTATATATATATATATATATATATATATATATTCAAACACACAGCATTCTAGGATATCTAGATGATTAAGGGCAATTTCTATTTTTTTGCACCTTGTCCAATCCTGAATCCTGAAACGTGTCCTACATACATTTTGTAATTTGAAAACCAAACGTATTAGTGTCACGTGCTCAGCAACACAGCACCTCAGGAACAATTGTCACCAAGGGAGGATGAGCAGGAGCTGCAATGCCACAAATTTTAAAAAACCGGCTCAATTAGTGGAGAACATTGTGACATCTTTTCCCCCTATGAGATGGTTTTGCACATGTCCTCCGAGTTGCAGAAACACTACAACAGAATACTGAAATGAGAAGAAACAGACCCATTTTTTAAAAAGGACTTAAAATTATTATAACTCAATTGAATGGATTAGGTTAGTCAGGAAACAGCACCCTTCTCTGTGTATCTTTTGTTTTCTCTGCTGTCTCCCCATGTCTGAACAGAAAAACAAATCAAATTAGCCCCTTTCCCCCCAAAGAAGCAGAGTATTCTCCAAAAAGAAGCCCTGGATCCTTCTCTCTGTTCTTTATTGTGTTTGCATAAAGCATTGAGACCCTCTCACTGAATTGGTTTAACTATAAAGCCTTTGGAAATATCAGCCCTCCTCCTCTTCCTAAACACGCATAATTCCCATTAATGCTAATAAGAGCAATGTAGAAGGATGAGGGAAACTCATTCCCATTATATTTTATTGCACTTTTATTTTATGAACTGGTCTCCTGGATGATAAAGCAGCACTACTGCAAAACCATAATTCTGTGGGGGAACCTCCATGAAATTTCCCTTCTTTGTGCAATCCTGATGCTGTCAAAAAGAAAAGCCCAAAAGACCCAAGGCAAGCTGAACGCTTTCGACCTGCATACTATTGTACTGTGGATGTCATCCCAATAAAATGCCAACTGCATCCTTCATAATTAGTAGCCACTGCGGTTTTGCTAAAGCAGAAAAACTGCCTGGGGTAATTATTGTATTTTATAAATATCCACTCAGCAGCTGGCAATTAGATAACCCGAATCTAATTGTGCCCAGCATTAGGTCCATCTCAGGCAGACCATTGCTTCAGCGTCAGTGCTTGGCAGAAGTCCAGTTCTGACCTGGTCCAGCCATGTAGATGGTCACAAGGAATAGAATGGTTTCTTTGTCCTTGCTCCTAGAGAGGGAGGTACTAGGGAATTCATATCTGACTCTTCACCACTTACACATATCAGATACTCTACTGGGATTGCGTCCATTGTAGCATGCCCAACCTTACCTCCTACTCTGCTCAAGTAGCTTTCTGAACTTTTTTTAAAGGCTTTTCTCTTTTCATTCGGACCAATTGTCTTGTTTTTTGGTTTGGGGCCAGACCCAGCTATGCCTAGGACTTAGTCCTAGCTCTGGGTTATTTCCTGGCTCAACTGTGCTCAGAGAACCAGATGGGGATCGAACCTAGAAGGGCCGCATGCAAATCTCTTCAACCCCATCAATCTGGCTAATTTTTTTCCACCGACACCCCTACCCAAAATTCTGGTCCACATTATCTTCTTTTCCTCAACAAAAAATCTTGTAATTTTAAGTTTCCAATAAAATTAATCAATAATGACAGAGCTCCCACATTCCTATGGCCCCACCTCCAAGGAGAGCCACTCTGCTCAGGGAGGAGGAACCTTATAAATAGTAAACTTACATTTACACATCAATGTGGTAAGTTTATCATCAAATGTATATGGTTCACATGAAAGTTCATACTACTGATTTTGGAGCTTTTGACAAATTTACATCATGGTATTATACAGAATAGTATGGGTACCTCAAAAAATTCCTCTATGTTCTTTTTGGGAGAGGTGCATCTCAATCGGCAATGCTTGGGGGTGACACCTGGCTTTGGACTCAGGAATTACTTCTGGCAGTGCTCTGGAGATGATCTGGGATGTTGGGGATTGAACCAACCCAGCTTGGCCACACGTAAGGCAAACACCTTACCTGCTTCAGTGCCCAGTCTCCGTGTTCTATTATCACTTTCTTTCTTAAAAACGATTTCCATAATCTTTTTCTTTTCTAGAAAGTCCTACTTCTGGAATCATGCATATCGTTGCTTTCTCGAACTGACTTCTTTCAGCATAGTAATATGCATTTAAGCTTCTTTAATGACAGTACATAAACATATACCTTACTTTATTTTAACAGCTACATGCTGCCAAAGATTTGGGGGAGTACATTTTATCACTACCAACTTTAACCTTTATTGAGATACTGTTGACACAGACCATTTTGTAAGGGGTTTTGTTTGTTTCGTTTTGGAGTCCACACCCAATGATGCTCAGGACTTAATTCTGGCTCTGAATTCACAATACTTCCTGAAAGTGCTCAGGGAACCATATGGGATGTCAGACGCTGCCACAAAGAAAGGCAAGCCCCTTAATCACTTTACTACCTCTCCATTCCCTCTTGAAAAAGTTTGTTTCTTTCTAGTTGGCCTTGAAATTTGTACTAGCTAAACATAATTATGACTAAAAAATACATTTTAAATGCAATGGTTTTATGAGTAAGATGTAGGAAAATCATTCCATAGTCCTATAATTAGGTCTTCTTTAATATAATATGACCCTAGACTCTATTTGGTATACTAATATAAATATCAAATAATATAATGATTACTATACTAATATAAACATATGGTATCAGTATTTTTTCCTTCTCAGTAAAACAGTAAGTAGAGGAGGCTGCTATTTTTCCTTTCTCACATATGAGCATGTTTCTTCCCAAACTTGATTAGGCTGTGAAAAAGCAATCTGAGAAGAGTTGTCTCCACTGAGTTTTCCTGATGTCCTCTTGCCACCGCAGACTGTTCCTGAGTAAGTAATAAGTAATTAATAGTTATTCCAACCCCACTCTGGCCAGAAGCACATTTCTCTTTAGTACTCACACAAGAAACTTTTAAAACTCATGGAGGTAAAACTTCTAAAATTGTGGGGTTCATCACTGGAAGTGTGTAGCTGTCAGACTTGGCTGTGCAGAATCTCCAGCAATTCTTACTTCCCTACCCCAGCAGGCTTCACTCCATGGTGTCTGCTCAGGTAAGTCTCACGTCTTTGGAAGGGCTGTCTTCAATCTGGGGATAGGAAGTTTGCACTGTGATTTCAACTTCTATGGGATAATTTAAAAAGTGATTCTTACATTTAGTTTCTTGAGCTTCTTACTTGTGTTCTGAGAGTTTGGGTTAAGTATTATACCTGTTACCACAGAATGGAGAAATCTAAGCTTCTCACATCCGCTTCTGAAACTTGAAGTATCAAAAAGTGTACATTGATTATGTTTCTGATATTGATCTCTAACTTGTTTATATATATATATATATATCCACAGATGTCTGTTAATTATTTTTGAGGAATTATACTTAACCTAGACTTCACTCTATTTTCCCCACAATGCCCAATATAGTAAGAGTTGTTCATAAAAGCTAAATAATTATCATATGTGAATAGTCTGATGTATCCATAAAACCATTGTCCTTTAAAAAAACTGTAAGAATATGTTAGATATAATGACTATAAAAACTTGTTATGATGAAAACTCTAATAGAAAATATTAGGGCATTTGAATAATATGCATCCATGAATCAAACAGGGTTAAAATAATGTATTTCTTTCTAAGACATAAAATATGTGCCATACTCAAACACATAATACTTTACACTAATTGGTTATACGAGGGGAGTATTTGAAAAGACTTTACAGTACTCTACCTTCCAATATTCAATCATACACCTGAGACCAAAGGAGCATACACCTTGGCTTTGCCTCTTACGCGTGATGGGGATTAATTAGCAGCTGTTGAGGGGCGTAATTGGCAGTTAATTTAACATCTCGGGAGCTCAGTTTATTCAGATACATACCTGGTTATACTTGCTTTATGTGGTATTTATAAAATTTAAATAGTTACAGGTAGAATAATAAATACAATCCCTAGAACATAGTAGGTGCTTTTAAAGTATTGACTTGGATGCAAAATCAAAACAACAATGAGATACCACTTTACACCACAGAGACTGGCACATATTCAAAAGAGCAAGAACAAGTGCTGGCGTGGATGTGGGGAAAAGGGGACACTCATCCATTGTTGGTGGGAATGCCGGCTGGTACAGCCTTTCTGGAAAACAATATGGACATTCCTCCAAAGACTAGAAATTGAACTCCCATTTGACCCAGCCATACCACTCCTGGGAATCTACTCTGGGAAACCAAAAATACGCAGCGGAAATACCATCCCTACTTTTATGTTCATAGCAGCATTATTCACAATAGCCAGAATCTGGAAGCAACCAGAGTGCCCGAAAATCGATGACTGGATAAAGAAGCTTTGGTACATCTACACAATGGAATACTATGCAGCTGTTAGGAAAAATGAAGTCATAAAATTTGCCTATAAATGGATGGACATGGAGAAGATTATGTTGAGTGAAATTAGCCAGAAGGAGAGAGACAGACACAGAATGACTGCATTTATCTGCATAACATAAATATATATGTACATATTAAGATACCAATATCCAAGGTCAAGTGAAACATATATCAGGAGGTCTTGTCAAAGGTGGAAATTATCACAACCGTGTGGGAGTCAGAGGTTAGGAAAGACAGAAAATGGAACAGTGTGCTAACAATTGTCGAGGGTACTAATGCCAACCTAGAACTGAGCATTAAATAGAGGCAAAAAGATACACATGACAACCCTTTAATGTATTATCTGTAATCCGTAGTCTGGAGGGGAAGGAAAAGAGAAAGAGAGAGAAATGGAAAGAAATAAAGAACCTGCCATGGAGCTGGGCTGGGGGAGGGGGAGGGAACTGGGGACGTTGGTGGTGGGAGATGGGCACCGGTGGCGGGATGGGTGCTGGAACACTGTATGACCAAAACCCAAATATGAACTTTTTAATTGTATATCTTTGTAATTGTAAAAATAAAAAATTAAAAAAAAATAAAGTATTGACTTGTATCACTTGTATCACTTGTCTTCCTGTTGATCATAGATATGCTAGAGCAGGCACCAGTAGCATCTCCATATGTCCTGTCACATGCTAGTGTAGTCCAAGGGCATCTGCTCACACCAGGAACATAGAGATTCAAACCATTCCATCAAGTCATGGGAATGAGGTCTATATTGTTACTGGTATTTGGCATATCAAATACAACATGAGTAGCTTGCCAGGCTTTGCCATGCAGTGGGATAGTCTTGTAGCCACATACAATTTCGAGTGTTTAATAATGAATCATTCAGCCACTTTGTGGTCCGTGCCAGCTGGGCTGTGATTGGCTCTTCTGCTGGGTGGAGCTCTGATGAAAGGGGAGTCGGATGTGGAAAATGGTGGCCCTCATGGTGTGGGGGTTTCTCTGGCTTCTTGCAAGGCTCTGCTGGGATGGGGGGCCAGGGCTCCCGTGTACCTCATGAACAGTTAGGCACAGGGAGAGTCGGCAGCAGCTCTGCCCCCATGTCTGTGAGTCTCTGGATCAGCATACCCGTGCTGGGCTGGAGATAAACCCCTACACCATGAGGGCTGCCATTTTCCACATTCGGACTCCCTCTTGTCAGAGCTCCACCCAAAAACCAATCACAGCCCAGCTTGCTAAGACCCATGCTGTAGCAGTTTTTCTCCAGCCCAGCACAGGTATGCTGATCCAGGGACTCACAGACATGGGACAGAGATGCTACCAGCTCTCCCTGTGCCCAGCCGCTCAGGAGACACCAGGGAGGGATGGCAGGTTCTAGCCCTGGCCTGCCACCCCAGCAGAGCCTTTGCAGGAAGCCAGAGGAACCCCCACACCATGAAAGTATTGATTACCATCCTAATTTTCATATATATATATGTGATCACTTGGTACCGCTGATCCCTTATTTCTTATTTCTCCAAGACTGCACATTTTCTCCTGCATTGTTTATATGATAAGTGCTTTTCAATAAAATATGTTAGATATCTTAAAGATTAAGTACATAAATATGAATGTACTTTTGGTATACACCAGACATAGCAGAGAAGGCTTTGCATTAAAAAAAAAGAAAAATTTGAGATGTACTCCCATATCTAATACTAATTACCTTATAAGTTAGGTATATAATTTAATGCTAATAGGCCTTAGTAAAATTAAATGATTTGTGAAACCACTTTAAATTATAATGTGCAATTATTCTGATCTTTAAATAGACACATTCAGAATGCTCTACATAATTTTCTTACTGTCTCAAATTTGAAGACAGAAATGTAATGCACTGCTCATGAAAGTGTCTACTAATATTTCTCTCCTGAGTATATGTTTAGATAGCTGAAATTAGGGTAGCAAAGACTTTATAGCTGAAATTAGGGTAGAAAGGTCTTAACACTAATAGAATTTTATCTTTCAGTGAAGAACAACCAGTTCTGAAAGTCCCTTGAAAAAAATTGCACTGCATTTCGTACACACAAATTTTGTGTCCTTATAAAAGCATAGTCCAATGTGAAGATTGGGTTAAAGAAAACATTAGCAAGTACACTGAGTAAATTCTTATTGTTAGAACAAATCAAACTACATAAAGCTAAAAGCAATACTTATATACTCCCCTAATTGTCAAACATTTTTCTAAACTTGAATTCAATATTTTAAAGCATAAACTATCTAAATTTTAAATTAAACTGCATTTTACTTGCTCATTAATGTAAAAGTTATGTTTCCAATAGATATAAAATAAGTGTAGTTAACTTGCATTGATTTGCATTTCTAATAGAAATAATATATACATAGCTATTTGTATGCAATCTTACCTTATGTATATACGTGTTATCTTGAAATGACCTAGTTTGCTCAAACGATTATTTCCCCATCTTACTAGAATATGTTTGCGTGACCTTATATTTGTTTCTCTTATTATTTTCCTTTGCTGTTTACTCTGTACATCAAAATGAAATTCCTTATCAGAGTAAAATTATATTTATTTGTTATGGCCATTCCTCGAACTGAATTAGAAAAGCAAATGTTTCCAGAAACTTTATCTTAAACCAAGGATTTTTTATCTTTTATAATCGTAAAGTTGCTAAGGTGACCCAGGCTAATGCTAAGCATCCTTACATCCTTTTTCCTTTGAAACTGACCAATACATCATAATCTTTTAAACAGACCACCCATTAGATAATCTGACTCTTACAACTCTTTCTAATGTACAATTTCTCACTGGGAAGTGGACTATCCATCCATGTCTACTGCACACTTTCTCTTCCTAAAACCTATTTATTCATTAGGATTTTATGTGAGAAGTATTAGATATATCAGTAGCAAGTAAGTTCTCATAATACTTAAGGGAAGCGCCTTGTCTGTATAACTTTATTCTTTTCTAATCAGCATACCTGTCTTGTTTTCTCCAAATTAGGTTTCACACCTTTAAAACAGGGGTTGGCATATTCATGGGTGTCAACAGCACAGAATGCGTCAGACAGCAGGTTATGCATTACCAGAATAAGATAATTTCAAATATGACTTTCTCAAATTAAAAAAAAATTATAAACATTTTAAAGAAATGTTCCTTATACCTAGGTATGTATTATACTAAAAATATTTCCAAATTGTGAGATGTCCAAAATATAAATGAAATACTAACAGCATTATAGTATGCACATTTTAGAAAAGAAACCCCAGGGTTAATTCATAATATACCTTAAAATAATGTTTTCAAGCATTCCATATGCTGCTTCCTATGTTAAATGTCTTCCTTTCATATGTGTTAACATCCTGTATTCGTTGCAGGATAGCAAATAGAGGAAGTGAATTGCATCCATTTAGTTCATCATTTGCTATTAGGAAGTTGGGAAGAACATATTGGAGGATGTGGAGGGAGTTGGAAACTTCATTCTTCCTATGACTTTGGCATAGTCTCCTTTTATAATAATATAGTTAACTCTAACTCCACTTTCCTAGACATGTTCTGTGTTTGAAAAATATAATTATTGTTTGGAAAAAAAATAAGGACAAACTAGAAATTTTCTTTCTAGAAAACAAAGAGAAATTTTAATAGAAAGCGACTTCAGTTGCAAAAATTTTTGAAAGTCTAAGTCCCCAGCAGCAAAGGAAGACAACACTAGGAAGAATCTTCAGGGCCGGAGCGATAGTCCAGCAGGTAGGGCATTTGCCTTGAATGTGGCTGACCCGGTTCCATCCCTGGCATCCCATATAGCCCCCTGAGCACCACCAGGACGAATTCCTGAGTGTAGAGCCAGGAGTAACCCCTGAGCATTGCCATTTGTGACCCAAAAAGAAATAAAATAAGAATATTCAACAGAAATCTGGTAGATGATGAACAAGGCAGACAGATTCAGCAAGTCTTGGCAGAAAGACTTAAATGGGGCCTTGCCTGACAACTTCAGATGTGGTTCCCTTATACTGCTACACGCCAAATAAAATTAATAGCTATATGGGCTTTGTTTCCGCACATCAGTGGACTTTAGAATCAGGGAACTTACAAGAAAGTAGCAGATAAGGAAAATGAACACCTTGTCTGCCTTTATTTTGTCCAATGACTTCCTGATTGGCCACTGAAGGTCATATGTGTCAGGTTGCCTGGATTCCTGTTGGATTTGTATTTCACTTTGTAACTCTGAGCAATAATCATCAAGATCATTTAAATTTGTATTGTCCAGATTGGATGAGATGCAGCGTATAATGCAGCCAATCTCAATGAACAAAATACAAACACAAAAGGCTTAACCTGTAACATTTTAAAAATCTCTTACACAAGGACATAATTGCTCCATGGTGAGATACAAAATTTTTCACTAACTTTGTTCTAAGGAAACAGTTTTGTTCATTCTGATAGCAAATTATTGATAATAAGTAACATAAAATAAATTATTGAGGATCTGCTATGGGGCAGGCTTAAAGGCTGGGCAAATTGGAGACAATGGTGGAGGGGAAAGTCTAATGATGGTGGAATTGATATTGAAACATTTAATATCTGTAACAAATCATCATAAACAACTTTATACACCACAACTTTTATAAAAAGCAAAGGGGGAAATTAAAAAAAATAAATTTGCGTTTGTCAATTTTGAATGCTGTTTTATTCCCATGGACACTATGTGTTTCCATGACTAATTTCATAACATTAACAGTACCCTGCTTTTCACTATCCCCACTCCACATGTCACACATATAACACCTAGCTGGGAAACAATATGAAAAATACCCAGGGATATTAATGTAGGCAAAACAAACTTATATGATTGAATTTGCTGAAATAAATTTTCTGTATTGGTAATAATTGAGTTAGTAACAATACTGGAAAAGTCATATGCATTATTTTAAAAAATAGAAGACTGTTCTGGTCTATTTTGAAATTATAGTACATTACATCTGAGAACTGATCAAAACAAGGTGAATCCAGTTATAAAAAGATGAAAAAGGAAAATTAAGGTACCATTACAGTCTTTGCCAATACTGATTTGAGTCTTCTTGCCATAGCTATCAAAGATTTTTAGAGCAAAGCACAGAAAATGGCTGGAAAATATTGGCAGTGGAAAAAAACAGAAAGTTCATATTGTAGGTGACACAGTGGTTCCCCTAAACATATAGCTCCAACACTGCAAAAACTGAAATGGGACTTTGTGTGCAAAGGACATTACAGATGTGAATACATTCAGAATTCTGAGAATGAAAATTGTTCTGGATTATCCAGGTGATCTTCAATGCAATATCAAATGCTTTATGAGAGATTGTGGACAATGGGAGATTGGAACCAGGGAGAGAAAGGCTAGGTTGGAAACCTGGAGAGAAAGGCACTTCTAGCTTTGAAAATGAATAAGGGTCTAGGGACATAGAATGTAACAAGAGTAGGGACAGAAATACAAGACTATGGCTATAAGAGGTAGAAACAAGGGCCAGAAAGATGGTTCATGGATTAAAGTGACCGGCTCATATGTAACTGGCCGGGAATGTTCCATGACACTATATGGTTCAATCTTTCCTACAGCCTCCATGGAAGTCCTTAAATAGTACCCAGAAAGACTGATCTTATGCTTTTCCCCCCAGAACAATATGATAGTAGGTGAAAATATTTCCTCAATACCCAAATTATGAAAATACATATAGCAGAAATAGGAGAGTAATACTAAATATGCAATTAAAGAAACTTACTTGTAATGTGACAGGGGAAAATACAAGTAAAAGATGAACATTTTCAGACTGAATAAAAGAGCAAAATTCGCTTTCTGAACACAACACAAATGGTAGTGTGATATTAAGTATATATAAAGTGAAAATAAAAAGCAAAGGAAAACAAAAAGGAAAAGACATACAGGTTATAAAAATATAATTTAAATGGATAATTTTTCAGAAACTAATTCAAGATGAGGAAAAAAGTTCTCAGAGAATCAGGGCAAATCGTTTGTGCAAACAAAAAAATAATAAAAGTAGTGGTAGAGATCTTTTTCACTGACATACTTACTAAAAGGTATACATAACATGTTAACAATCATAAAAACAACAAACATCATGGCAAGAATTTTCTTAATTGGCAATATTGTACTATGTTGACTGAAATTCTTGACATCACTGTTAAACCCAAGAGCTTCCAACATATGAATCAAAGGCACATATGAGAAAAGCTTAAACGAGCTTGGGCAGAACTTATGCCTGAGAATAATAATAATAAAGAACGTTCAGAGCAATTTTATATCGCCTAATTCTAAGCAGAAATTGGTGACTTTTTAGAATATCACAACCAACCTTAGGTGAATCAGGAGAAAACAGATAATCTAAAGAGACCAGTTAACAAGCAAGGAAACTTAAACAGTAATCAATTTTCCCTGAAACAAATACCCAAATTTAGATGGGATTGCTACTGAGCTCTACAGACTTGAAAGCATGATCATTGCCTATACTCAAATTCTTCCAAAAAACTGAATATACAGAAATTCTAGGTTCTATGAGACCAATATTACTCTGATATCAAAACCAAATCAGACATCCCATAAAAGAAAATTACATGACTAGAGCAATACTACAGAAGCAGGACAATTGCCTTCACAGGGCCAACTCATGTTTGATCGCTGACATTTCATATGATCCTCCAAGTCCCATAGGAATGATCCTTGAGTCCAGAGCCACCGTGAGTGTGCCTCCCTCAGAAAAGAAGAAAGGAAGGAAGGACCGGTAGGGAAGGGGGAAGAAGGAAGGAAGGAAGGAAGGAAGGAAGGAAGGAAGGAAGGAAGGAAGGAAGGAAGGAAGGAAGGAAGGAAGGAAGGAAGGAAGGAAGGAAGGAAGGAAGGAAGGAAGGAAGGAAAGGAAGGAAGGAGGGAGGGAGGGAGGGAGGAAGGATGGGAGGAAGGAAGGGAGGGAGGAAGGATGGGAGGAAGGAAGGAAGGAAGGAAGGAAGGAAGGAAGGGAGGAAGGAAGGAAGGGAGGAAGGAAGGATGGGAGGAAGGAAGGAAGGGAGGGATGGAGGAAGGAAGGAAAGAAAGAAGGGAGGGAGGGAGGAAGGAAGGATGGGAGGAAGGAAGGAAGGAAGGAAGAAGGAAGGGATGAAGGAAGGACGAGAGGAAGGAAGGAGGAAGGGAGGAAGGAAGGACGAGAGGAAGGAAAAAGGAAGGAAGGAAGGAAGGAAGGAAGGAAGGAAGGAAGGAAGGAAGGAAAGGAAGGAAGGAAGGAAGGAAGGAAAGAAGGAAGGACGGGAGGAAGGAAGGAACGAAGAAAGGAACTAAGGAACTAAGGAAGGAGGAAGGGAGGAAAAAAGGAGGAAGAGAGGAAGGAAGGACGGGAAGAAGGAAGGAACGAAGGAACGAAGGAACGAAGGAACTAAGGAAGGAGGAAGGAAGGAAGGAAGACGGGAAGGAAGGAAAACGGAAATAAAGAAGAAGGAAACGGAAGGAAATAAGGAAGGAAGGAAGGAAGGAAGGAAGGAAGGAAGGAAGGAAGGAAGGAAGGAAGGAAGGAAGAAAAAGGAAGGAAATAAGGAAGGAAGGAAAAAGGAAGGAAATAAGGAAGGAAAAGGAAGGAAATAAGGAAGGAAAAGGAAGGAAATAAGGAAGGAAGGAAAAGGAAGGAAAAAGGAAGGAAATAAGGAAGGAAAAGGAAGGAAATAAGGAAGGAAGGAAAAAGGAAGGAAATAAGGAAGGAAAAGGAAGGAAATAAGGAAGGAGGAAGGAAGGAAAAAAGAACAGAAGGAAGGAAGGACGAGAGGAAGGAAGGAGGAAGGGAGGAAGGAAGGAAGAAGGGAGGAAGGAAGGAAGGAAGGAAGGAAGGAAGGAAGGAAGGAAGGAAGGAAGGAAGGAAGGAAGGAAGGAAGGAACGAAGGAAGGAAGGAAGGAAGGAAGGAAGGAAGGAGGGAGGGAGGGAGGGAGGAAGGAAGGAGGGAGGAAGAAAAGGGAGGAAGGAAGGAAGGAAGGAAGGAAGGAAGGAAGGAAGGAAGGAAGGAAGGAAGGAAGGAAGGAAGGAAGGAAGGAAGGAAGGAAGGAAGGAAGGAGGAAGGAAGGAAGGAAGGAGGGAGGAAGGAAGGAAGGAGGGAGGAAGAAAGGGAGGGAGGAAGGAAGGAAGGAAGGAAGGAAGGAAGGAAGGAAGGAAGGAAGGAAGGAAGGAAGGAAGGAAGGAAGGAGGGGAGGAAGGAAGGAAGGGAGGGAGGAAGAAAGGGAGGAAGGAAGGAAGGAAGGAAGGAAGGAAGGAAGGAAGGAAGGAAGGAAGGAAGGAAGGAAGGAAGGAAGGAAGGAAGGAAGGGAAGGAAGGAAGGAAGGAAGGAAGGAAGGAAGGAAGGAAGGAAGGAAGGAAGGAAGGAAGGAAGGAAGGAAGGAGGAAGGAAGGAAGGAAGGAAGGAAGGAAGGAGGGATGTGGGACGCCCTCGACCATCCGCATGATGAAGAGCGACCACAACAGGATTCTTCTTAGAACATGCTTTACTGGAGCTCTTTTAGTTTCAACTTTGCAATGGCGAATGGACCCAGACCTGTTGTGCAAGCTGCTTTTATACAGTGCTGTTTGGCATGTCCGTTTCCCTTTGGCTGGAGCAAATTGACGTGTCCACTTCCCATTGGCTGGTACAGGTCATACGAGATCGCACGAGCTCATACGATCTGACGAAACATGCTCTGATTGGAGAAAAACCAATCATGCCACACTAGGGACTCTGCGCATGCAAGGGAAGGCAAATTGTCAGTGGGCAGAGTTAGTGGGGCCCAACATCTCCCCCTTTTTTGTTTTATAAAAGACACCTAGGCATCTACCCGATCAAGGCCAATACTTCTTCAGCACCAGCCGATCAACGGTGGTTGCCTGGAGAAAGAGACAACAGCGTTACACCTTTCCTTGTGCAATGGCACTAAGCCTAAAGAGTGCAAAGGCTGTAATGTGCTATTAAACATGTCTTACAGGGTGCAATGGCAACAAGACCCTCCTGGTGCCAAGACCATGTTCAAAGATCTCTTGAGACTAGCAAGCCAAACCTGGGGAGATGCACCTTGCTCCAAGGCTGCCATGGCCTGTATGATTACAGCTTTATCCTGGGCATGACGTGCTCTAAGTTTGCATAACAACCAGAGGCAAAGAAACACGCCAGCACAGCAGATTGCACCAAAAATTCCCACCCCCACCCATACCTTAAAGAAATGAAAGGCAGAAAACATCCCCTCAGTAAAATCCCCAAGGGTAATGGGTTCGACTTGGGTGGCGTTAAAAGCAACAATGTCCATCAATTGTCAATATAACAAGTCCTCCATCTCCTGTGACCAACTGCCAGCAAGATATTTCACAGTCATTTTGCTTTCGTTGTTTGACTTGTCATATTGGCACTGGCATCGGTCATGTCCTGGTTATCGCCCAAAGTCATTCCTTCTTCCCGAAGCTCTGCTGTAGATTCATCAGCAACGTCAGAATGATCAGCTCTCTTGTCATCTTGACGGATGAAGCGCGCCAATCTTTCCAGTACCCAAATTGGATCTTCCTTGTCCTGTGGAAAAACACAAACAGCTCCCCTGGATCTTGAAATTACACGATCCGGCCCATACCATTGGTTATCCAAAACATTTTTCCATTTTACTTTTATATTAGTAGAACAAACATTATTGGCATGTTGATCGGCAGCTGAGCGGCCTTCGCCATTCAAAATTAGAAAATGTAAAGTAAATAAGGCAGGAGAAAGTTTACCTTTGGGGGGCGGAGCGATAGCCCAGGCGGTAGGGCGTTTGCCTTGCACGCGGCCGGCTCATGCCGGCCTGGGTTCGATCCCCGGCATCCCATATGGTCCCCCGAGCGCCGCCAGGAGTAATTCCTGAGTGCAGAGCCAGGAGTAGACCCTGAGCATTGCCGGGTATGACCCAAAAAAAACAAAAAAAAAAAAAAAAAAAAAAGAAAGTTTACCTTTGGGTGGATAGCCTTCCACAAGCGCTATGGTAAAGCCTCGCAGAAACACCATAACTCCTGGTTGCCTCAGCCAAATCTTTAAGTTGCTTATATTCCACTGGCTGATGGAACCGATTATGTGTGGTAACATCCTCAAATTTTCTCTCAAGTTTTATGAGGAATGAGGCTTGTGCCCTCAACTGGAGGCGCTGAGACCTTTTTTGCATAGTTGTTGTTTTGCGGGTTATATGGCGGGGGTCTGGTAAGCTCCGGATCATACCTTTCCCTCTAATATACCACCGCAGTTTCCTCTGACTCTGCCTCTTCCTCTGAATTAAACATGTCTTCCCTTTCTTCCTCAGATTCTGAGATCGACAAGTTTAAAAATTCATCCAGAACTGAATACAGTCCTGGAGGCTTAGTTACCTTTTTTCCCTGAGAAAAATTCATCCAGAACTGGATACTGTCCTGGAGACTTAATTACCTCTTTTCCCTGAGAAAATTCATCCAGAACTGGATACTGTCCTGGAGACTTAGTTACCTTTTTTTTCCCTGATCAGGCCTTTGTTTCTCTTTGTGTACACCTTACTTTGTTTTCTGCTCCGTTCCCTTTTCAATTTCCTCCACTTTTACTATTTAAATCGGACATGCTTTCTCAATGCTCTGCGAGACTCCTGCTTCCCTTTGCGGAGAATGTCGCCACATCTGTCTTCTTTCAGACAGGCGCAGATCATTCTCCATAACGGCCGGGCTCCAAGCACAAAAATAACAAGTGCAAGGATTGCAGTATCTACGCTGTCAACACCAAAAACAAACCTGCCCATATTTTTACTTATCCGGAGGGGGAACTTACCGGTGCCGCCGCTCCACATGTCTAAGTTCTGAATCCTCCCGGAAAAACCGGGGTCCTTGTCTGGTGCCTGGATGTTTCCTTCCCGGGTTTCGCACCACTTGTGGGACGCCCTCAACCATCCGCGATGAAGAGCGACCACAACAGGATTCTTCTTAGAACATGCTTTACTGGAGCTCTTTTAGTTTCAACTTTGCGATGGCGAAAGGACCCAGACCTGTTGTGCAAGCTGCTTTTATACAGTGCTGTTTGGCATGTCCGTTTCCCATTGGCTGGAGCAAATTGACGTGTCCGCTTCCCATTGGCTGGTACAGGTCATACGAGCTTGTACAAGCTGGTACGATCTGACGAAACATGCTCTGATTGGAGAAAACCCAATCACGCCACGCCAGGGACTCTGCGCATGCGCAGGAAGGCAAAGTGGCAGTGGGCAGAGTCAGTGGGGCCCAACAGGAGGAGGGAGGGAAGGAATTTTATAAAGATGCAAATGCTAGTAGTAGGATAATTGATAGAATCCACAGGACTGTTTTAATGAGAATGCCAAAAGAAATTCTCCCCTGTAGATTTCACTACAGAAAATTCTTATAAATGTATATCATAGATTTTTACCTGTAGATTATCACTACAGAAAATTCTTATATCAAACAGATGGAAAATAATGCCAGATACAATTATGAACAAGAAGTAAATTAAGTATGAAAAATAGTGTATTAAAAATCTAGTGCTTAATTTCAATTATATTTCAATGCACTACGCCCGCATTGAAAGCATATTAATAAATACTAGATTATAATATTACTATGATATTATATAAATACTATTTATAAGTATTATAATAATAGGTACAATTTGTATATATTATAAAGCGTGGAAAGATATAGACAATAGATAAACATGTAATCAAGTCCCTTTGATAGTGTCACATTAGATTCTTCTATGGTATGTGTGTGCATAATTTTAAAATGACCACTAAAATGAGAGAAAACATACAAAAAATTCCAACACTCTAGTTGAGGAAATGAGATGGGGTGCAATTTGGGAAAAGTAAATACAGAAGAATATATATCACATCTATAACAAAAGAAAACTATGTACTAGACTATAAGATTTTATGTGAGTCTCCAGACAAATCAGTGAACATACATATTTACATAAATAGATTATACACTGAAATTAATAGACAAAGACTGTGTAACTAGATTTTAAAAATTCAAGTACAGGGAGTTATTAGTAACACATCTAAACCTAATAAAACTTAAAGCTAAATTCAAGGATCAGAAAAGTATATGGCAGGTAAATTTTGACCCAAAGTAAATAAATTAGTGCAACAATTGATATATTATTAACAGATAAAATGCTTTACTGTGCATTCCTATATACAGATATAATAAAATGTTCAATCTACCAGAGAACCATTGCAAATAATGTTGCAAAAATTATGTATAGAAAAAAAATGAAAGAAATATGTATACCCATAATCATACCGAAGAATGGTAGAATTTAGCACATCTGTCTTTGCTAGTGGTAAAAATCACTGAAAAAAATCAATGAGATTAAAAATCACCAACCTTGAGTCAATGTAATTGATATCTAAAACAAAATATTTTCAAAGGAAGAAAAAAGAGAATTTTAAACAAGAAAAATATTTGCAGCACATAAAATCAATAAATATTTAATTGAGAGGGGCTGACAAAATTGCTCATCCTTCCTGTGTGAGCTTCTGGAACTAATATATTTGTGAGCCCTGCACATATATAGTAGTTTCCATATTTAAAGAATTTCCATGAATAAATTTTGGTAAGGAAGAACACAAAACAGTATAGGAAAACATCCCTATTACCTTGTAAGCTTGGGGGTTGCAATAGCCTTGAAGTCCATTTCATTGGCCTTTCTGGAGTGTCTATGGGTCTACTATTTGCTGAATTTGTCCCAGATAAATAGTGACTAAGTGGGGATGTCCCAGGAACAATTAAAGAAAAGATAAATAAGAGAAAAGACCTCATGGGCTGAAAGTCCTGTTTTTTTCCTTCACTTGATCACTTGATCACTTGAATCCCGTTATTCATCAATTTGCTCGAGTGGGCGACAGTAACATTTCCATTGGACCCTATCACGTGCCAATGTAGCCCAATGGCATCTGGTTGATTCAGAAATATGAAGAGCCTCAAACCATTCCTTCAGGGTCTTTACAATGGAGTCTGACCATCTTGTAGGTGGGCGGCCATGTGATCTTTTGACATCCCATGGGATCCAGTCGGTAACAGCTCTAGTTCAGCGGTTGTCTCCAAATCGCATTACATGTCCAGCCCATCTGATTTTCTATGCCTTGGCAAACAAGACAGCATCCCTGATTCTGGAATAGCGACAGGGGTCAGAACTCCGATTCCTTCTCTCACTTGAGTGAGGGGTGATATTCCAAGCATAGCTCTTTCGATTCCTCTCTGGGAGACCCAAATAGCATTCTCATTCTGCTTTCAGAGGGCCCAGGTCTCTGAGGTGTATGTTAATGCAGGAAGAATGGTGGAGTCGAAGAGATATGCCCGGAGCCGGAGGATCTTTGTCCTTTCAGCTATTTCTTTGATGCCTTTGAAGGCATTCCATGCCACTTTCTTCCTCCCGCGCAGCTCAGGTTTTAGGTCATTCATCATATTGACTTCTCAACCTAGGTACACATAACTGCTGCATTCAGAGATGTTTGTTCCATTGAGAGTGAATGGGGCCTCAGGAACTAGTTCATTTTTTCATGAACATAGTTTTCTTCAGATTCAGCTGTAGATAGGTCTCATAAAGTATGTTCATGAGAAATGAACTAGCTCCCTGAGGCCCCATTCACCTCAATGGAACAAACATCTCTGAATGCAGAGATGTTTTTTCCTAAATGTTCAATATGCATTGCTTAGTACCAGGAATCATTAGAAGAACAACATTCTTCGCTTAATTATTATTGCTTAACTATTCTATCCAATCCAAGTTAAAATTTTGGCCCATCCAAAGGCCTCTTTTTGTCAGGACAAGCATCCTTATAATGGGCTTATCTCAAAGGATGTTTTCTCTGGGAGCAGGAGAGATAGAGCAGTAACAGGAGATTGCCTCTGTGGACATCAGGTCTATCAGGTTCCTGTTCTCTTTCCCATTCTACCTGTCACCTCATTCTACTTCATCCTGGGTTCCCAAAGCGTATTCTTTAATCAATATATTTTGGATTTGACGCACCAAAATAGACACAGATGATGGTTTCAATTATTTTGTTTGGATGTTTGACTACAAGCTTGAAGTTGACATTGTGACCTTTGATGCAAAACGTAGGCCTTCCTTTCTCTGTAAACTTGATTGAGGTGCCTGTTTTACCTGAAACTATTGCTTGATACCTATTTTATCACCACCTTTCCAAGAACCAATAGAAGGTATTCTTCAAGCTAATTTTATTCTCTACCCGGGATGGGTACCATTATTCAAGGTGATGTGATTCTCTACCCAGCCTTTCCTCATTCGTGTTCTGGATTCCATACCAGAGCGTGCCAACGTACTCAGGGATAAGTATCTTCACTAGCTGATTCATGTCCATACTATGCCTCAGAGATCACCTTTGCTACATACAGCTCATTGATGATTCTTAATGGCTGCCACAAAGACAGCAAAGTGTTGGAAAAATTGCTAAGAACTGTGAAACCGAAACCAACACAGAAAAGAAAAAATACCTAGGGCTTTATATCTTTTTTAAATTAATATTTTATTATACCACAGGTTCATTGGTTATGAACACTACTGTTCAGTGAAAATGATGAGATCCTAGCTTAAGCATAACTAACTTTTTAATTGGTCTAAGATTTAAAAGTTCCTCAGTAAGTACAGCATGGGATGGGCAGAACTAAATGCACATACTATATAAGCGCTCACTCTGTTCCACATTCCCTGCCTCCAAAGCAGCCTGTGCCAGCTTCCTTCTTTTCATAAACTATCAGAAGTATGTTCTTGATTCCTTTAGAGTGCTGCCAAATAGTGTTAGCTATCTCAAATCACAGTACACACATTAATTCTGCATATACATGGCATATCCATTTTGAGAATTTCAGAGTCAAGCAGGATGTAATTCCTGTGCAATCTCCTTTCTGACAGGGTATTTTCTGGTTGATTCCATTATGCCGGACAAAAGTAGACTGTTATTATATGTTACTATGGTTCTGAATTCAGAATCAGCAGAACTTCTGTTCAACTTGTTTCTCCATTACAAAGCTAGTGCTTAGATTAGGAGAGATTCTGTGATTTCACAGCTACATGGAGATTTTGATCTAAACTGGGAGGAATTATAGGTATTTAAATAGACTCAGTTATACACTGGGTCATAGACACACTCAAATTCTTTCCTTCATGGATTTACTACTTTTATACAAATCATTCCCACACATCAATCTGGACTTCTCAGTTGGGTTCAGAAATTATTTGGGGCTCCACCTCTAATTAATATTTGCATACATTTTCTCTATATGATGGCTTCAAATAAGATTCCTGTCAGCCAGTTACTAGATCACTAGATCACTAGACATCCCGTTGTTCATTGATTTCCTCGAGCAGGCGCCAGTATCATTTCCATTTGACCCTATTATGTGCCAGTGTAGCCCAATGGTATCTGGTTGTATCAGGAACACGAAGAGCCTCAAACCGTTCGTTCATCGACTTGATGAAGAAGTCAGACCATCTTGTAGGTGGGCGGCACGTGATCTTTTGACGTCCAGTGGGATCCAGTCGGTAACAGCTCTAGTCCAGCGAATGTCTCCAAATCGAATTACATGTCCAGCCCATCTGATTTTCGATGTCTTGGCAAACGAGACAGCGTCCCTGACTCTGGAACAGCGATGGAGGTAAGAACTCCGGATTCCTTCTCTCACTTGAGTGAGACATGATATTCTAAGCATAGATCTTTCGATTTCCCTTTGGGAGACCCAAATAGCGGTCTCATCCTGCTTTCGTAGGGCCCAGGTATCTGAAGGGTATGTTAGAGCAGAGAGAACAGTGGAGTCAAAGAGATGTGTCTGGAGTCGGAGGTTCTTTGTCTTTTTCACTATTTCTTCGATGCTTTTGAAGGCAATCCATGCCACACTCTTCCTGCTGCGCAGTTCAAGTGTTAGGTCATTCATCATGTTGACTTCTCGAACTAGGTACACATAAATGCTGCATTCAGAGATGTTTGTTCCATTGAGAGTGAATGGGGCCTCTGGAACTAGTTCACTTCTCATGAACATAGTCTTGTTGAGGTTCAGCTGTAGACCTATCTTTCCACATTCTCAGTCAAAGTCAGCCAGCATTTGTGCCGCTTGGCTAAAGTTGGTGTTATTAGAATGATGTCATCAGCAAAGCGGAAGTGGTGTAGTTGCGGACCGTCTATCTTCACTCCCATTCCTTCCCATTCTAATTGTCGCATGATGTTCTCGAGGGTGGCACTGAAGAGTTTTGGTGAAATGGTATCACCCTGCCGAACCCCCTCTTTTGACATCAATGATCACTTCCTTGTAGAATGGTGAGATCTTGGTGGTGAATCCGTAATACAGCTCACGAAGATCTTGATGTACTGGTTTTGAATGCCATGTTTGGCTAGGACTTCGATAACTGCTTCAATCTCCACAGAATCAAAGGCTTTCTTTAAATAAATGAACATGAGACAGAGTGGCATCTTGAACTCCCTACAAACCTCAATGAGCTTGGTTAGCATGTGGATATGGTCGATTGTGCTGAATCCTTTTCGGAAGCCAGCTTGCTCGCATGGTTGTCCTTCATCTAGTGTTCTGCCAATCCTGTTCAGGATGACTTGAGTGAACAGCTTGTAGATAACGGACAACAGGCAGATGGGGCGATAGTTGCCAATGTCGTGAATGTCTCCCTTCTTGAACCGTAGAACTATCCTGCTGGTTTTCCATTGGTAGGGCACCTTGCATTCAGACAGGTAGCATGTGAAGAGCGGAGCAATTGTATTGATGAGAACTGACGGCAGATTCTTCTGGTGTTCGGGTCTGACTTTGTCTGGGCCTGGTGCTGTTCCCTTTCTTTACTGACAAAATGGCAAGTCGGAAGTCAGAAGGGAGAACGTTGGGAACGACATATCCATCCTGTGGAATTTGGTATGTGGGTATGTGGATGTGGTTATCAAAGAGATCTGAGTAGAAGTCATGGATAATCTTCTCCATTGCCTTTCTGGAACATGTGATAGATCCATCAGGGCGTCGGAGGGCAGTCACCGTGGTCTTATAGTTGGCAGAGGACAGGTGGGCAGTGTGAATGCTTTCCCAGCTTCTGCTGCATCTTCCAGTATTTCTGACCTTCTCTCTTTGAGGTCTTCCTTTATCGCTTCTCTGCACCATTTTGCAAGCTTTGACGTTAGCATTTTGTCGCCTGAGGCTCGCGCCTTGCCACGTTGGCGAATGAACTCAAGAGTTTCTGAAGACAGGCATCCTTTTGTGTGATTTTCTCTCTCTCGGCATTCTTTGCACAATCATGGAGGTGCAGAACCATTAGGTTGTATTCTTCATTGATGTCATCAGTGATGGTATCTTCCCATGTTGCCGCAATGGTGCCAAAGAGTTCCCAGTTGGTGGTCATTCTGGGAGTTCTCTTCTTAAACTTTGCACCCTTTTCTCCCCATTGCGTGAAGTAGAATTTTTTCATGAAGGAGATGGTGGTCCGATCCTGTTTGGAATTTTGGGATGACAGGAACATCGGTCAGGCAAAACCTTCGATTGAAGATGATGTGGTCAATTTCATTGTGGAACTGTCCACCAGGAGATTCCCATGTCCAACGTTTCACTTCAGCCTTCTGGAACTGTGAGTTCCCATGAATGGTCTTGGTGGACATAATGAACTCACATAGTCTCTCACCCTGTTCGCTCCATTCTAGTCCTTGGGTCCCAATGTGGAGTTCTTCAGCCTATCTTCTTGGTCCTATCCTAGCATTAAAATCACCAACTATGATCTTGTAGAAGGTGTGATCTTTTTTCTAGAACTCCTCCAGTTCCATGTAGAATTTCTCAATTTCATCTTCCTTGTATGTGGATGTTGGTGCATAGACAACGAAGATAGAAATTGCTGGCAGTGGGCCACATCTCTTCAAGTGTAGTTGTCCAATACAATTTGTTAGGCATTCAAATGAATCAATGTTCATGGCCATGTTTGTATTGACAAGGACACCAAGCCACCCATGCCTCTTTTCGTCGAATGTTCCTAGGAAGAGTTCTCCAGTGTCAAAACGGCATGATGCAATTGACACCTCGTCTCAGTCAGACCAATGATGTCATACTTGATCTTTTGCGCTTGCACCATCAGGTCCTCAATATATGCTTCTGATGCCAGCATATGTGCATTGAAAGTACAGACAGTCACTTTTAGTCCTTCGCTTTGGCAGCCTAGTTCGGCCCTGAAATTTTATCAGGTACTCCTTGTTTGTCCTTCTTAGTGCTGCTGTGTTAAGGGTCTCTTTCAGGGTCAGGAAGATACACATTTTTATTACTGGTTTTGGCATGTTGAATACGAACCGCACAGCTTGCCAGGCTCTGCCGTGCGGATGGTAGATTCTCAGTAGTTTGCAGGGTTCTCTGAGAGGGGTGTGGAAGTAAATTGCGTGGCCGCATAGTGGCCATGTGCAATGGGAGAGCTGGTATTTGCTCTGCCTGGGGTATCTCGTGCCTGTGGCTCAAGCATTCCTGGGCTTGAAATACTCTCCTCTGTAGGGCGGGACTCTGAAGGGCAGGTCCTTGTAGGCTGGAGATTGGATTAATCTCTTGGGTGAAGATCTGAAGAACTGTGTATTGTGGATTAAGAAGATCGCTGCCAGCATGGTGTGGGGGTTCCTCTGGGTTCATCGGGATGGTAGACTCGGGCCTGAAGTCTCTCTCATGGTCAGTGGAGTATAGGGGGTTCAACAGGGAGAGCTGGTATCTGCTCTGCCTGGGGTATCTGTGTCTGGTGCAGCTGCAGGCCCCACAGCCTCCTGGAGCACAAGTGACACGCCCTTCCCAGAGGGTGCCCAGAACGTGCCTCTGGCCCCCTGCGCCCCAGTTACAGAATTTTAACCATATAAAAGCACTGCTGAAAATTTCATCTTACTGGGCCGGGCGCGATAGCCCAGCAGGTTTGCCTTTGCACTGGGCCGGCCCATGTCAGCCTGGGTTCTATCCCCTGCATCCCATATGGTCCCCTGAGCACCACCAGGGAGTAATTCCTAAGTGCAGAGCCAGGAGAAACCCATGAGCATTGCCGGGTGTGACCCAAAAAGCTACCCGCCACTCCACGAGGGCCTCCATTTTCCACATCCGGACTTCCCCCCTCGTCAGCACTCCATCCAGCAGTCCAGCCTATAACAGCCCGGCTCATCGAGATCCATCCTGCAGCAGTCTTTTTAATCTGACCCAGAGCCTCACAACAAGCCAGACAACCCGCCACTACACGAGGGCCTCCATTTTCCCACATCTGGACTTCCCTCTCCTCAGCACTCCACCCAGCAGACCAGCCTATCACAGCCCGGCTCATCAAGATGCACCGTGCAGCAGTCTTTTTTAATCGGCCCAGAGCCTCACAACAAGCCAGACGACCCCCAACTCCATGAGGGCCTCCATTTTCCACATCTGGACTTCCCTCTCGTCAGAACTCCACCCTGCAGACCAGCCTATCACACCCGGCTAGCGCGCCCTAAGCGGCCAGCGGTTCATCAATAAATGCTGGATTTTGAGATGACTACAAGAGTATACTACCCGCACAGCAGAGACTAGCAAACTACCCATGTTGTATTTGATATGCCAAATACCAGTAACAATTATAGACCTCATTCCCATGACCTGATGGAATGGTTTGAGGCTTTTTATGTTCCTGGAGCAAGCAGGTGCCCTTGGGCTCTACTTGCATGAGACAGGTCATATTGAGATGTTACTGGTGCCAGCAATGATGAATGGGAAGACAGTGATAGACCCAAAAAGGAAAAAAAAAATTTCATCTTACTAAACTTCCTGTTTTTATATTGTTGAAATATTTTAACTCTGGAGTCTTCACATAGCTAATAAGGGTACTTACCTTGCCAGCCACTGACTTTGATTCAATCCCTGGCACCCTCTAGTCCCTAAACCCAGCTAGGAGTAATCCCTGAGGGCAGAATGAGTAGTAGTAAGTCCTGGACATTAATGGTTGGCCAAACACAAAAATAAATTAAATTATGATAAAGAGAGTAGAAATATTCTACTCTCATTTCCAAGTTTCTTTCCTTATAATTGTTTTTACTTATTAAATTCATTGATATAGTTTATACTGTTGCTATTTTCTGGAGGTTTCCCCCTATTTTTCCATAAGGAGGGCTGAATTCTCTAGTTCTATATGATCTTTCAACTTTTTTTATTTCTACTAGCTAATCTCATTGTAATTCTCTTTCATTCCTCTATAAAATATATCATCAGACTTATTTTAACTTTAATCAATTCTTCCAATTCAACATGCCTCAAATCCCTAAAAGTATCTTTTTTATTCTTTAATTCCTCTCCATAAAAGAGTATATTGTGTTTATTTCTACATTTCCTCACTTCATTTCCTTTTGTTTTACAATATTACTTTGCTATATTAGTTTGATTCTCATAGAAAAAAAAAAGACATCCTACCATTTTAGTTCCCCCATTAACCTACATAAAATATTTCACTGCCAAATTCATTCTTTTAAAATATAGCATTGTCTAAACTAGCCCCATGGGTTTCTTCAGGGAGCAATACTTGTACCTTGCTCAGATTTGACCTGCTAATCTGTTTCTCATTTCTATGTAGGTCACAATTCTTCCTATCTTTCCCAATGTGTTCTTTCATTCCTATGACAGAATACATTCAAGCTTTCCTATTATTTATTGGTTGAAACACAATTCCTACTTTAGATGCTTTCTTGGTAGGAATCCAAATACTTGCGTATTAAACATGTTAGCTTCCATAATGAGCATCTTAAACAAGTTGAACTCTTCAGAGTCCCAATAAAAAGCCATTTTCCTAGAGTGAATTTGAACTTACTATGAAGACTGCAAAGTGGCAAATGACAGAGCAAAATATTCTATTTCCAAAAAATCCAATACTCATATATTTAGTTTTATTATAGTTTATGCAACATGGCTTTAACAGTATGACTGTTTATAGTAATGCTGAACAAATTAACTGCACCTTGTCCATACTAAAGTACCCAAGAACTTCCACCATTGTCTTTAGGTCACCTCTGTCCATTCTCCAATGCTCTTCACTGCTTTATCACTACTTAACAACCTGAGTTTTGCAAAAGGTTTTCATCAGTCCTTTCTTCTATCTCAATACCACAGATGAGTGAGATCATGTAGTATATAACATTCTCCCACTGACTTCTTTCTCTTACTATGTTACCCTTCAGTTCCACCTGGATTGCAACAAACTGCAAAGCATCTTACAAATTTTAAGATATTTGTCAGTTGCATAAGTAATAAATGCACAGATAATATTAGAGTTTTTAAAATGTTCTCTCACCTGCATTACTAATAAAGGATCCAGTACATAATAGGAGTTAGATCTTTAAGTCACCTCTCTCCACTCTGTAGTTGGCTATTGTCCCTACTAATAGGGACCTATATTAACTTCCATATGACTAATGGTAAAGTTAGGCAGAAGCAGGTCTCAGGTGGAAAAAAAGGCTGGTGCACTCCAGGTGATATTAAGGAGCAGAAATACCTGCATCTATGGGCAAAGTACTCCTTATTACTTAGTACTTAGAGGTCTAAATACTAAGGTCTAAGTATTTTGTACTTAGTACTTAGAATAGGAAAAGACTGGGTTCAATATACCCATTTCCCTTTCAATTTCAACAACTAAATATATCTTTGCTCTTTTATTTCTAGGAAAATAAAAATAAAATAAAATAAAAAATTTTATTTTTCCAGTAATAGCTTTTCCTTCCACACAAGGAAGTAGAAAGAATGAGGAATAAACAGTCCATCTGATGCCATTAAAGTCATCCCTTTGCCTGAAGGCAAAACAAATAATCCTGCAATTTTTATATGTACTGTCCCCCCTAAAAAATCTCATCCATAAGACACAAACAAGCCAAACATGTACTTATAAAATCTTGAGGTTTCAATAATATGAGATTGTTATTTAGAGACACTAACCCAATTCTCAGAGAGTTGTATGTTTTCCCAACTTTTTCCCCCCCAACAACACTTTTCCTTAACAATAGAGGCAAGAATCACAACATTTCCTTAGATTATTCTGTTCTTGACACAATTGTAGGCCCAGTTTCCTACATAAACTTTCACTTTAAGACAACCACATGACATTTCAGAAACCTACTAAATTTTGTAATGAAAAGCATTACCACAATTTTACAGAATGAATGTATTTTTAAAAAAAAGAATTAGATCCTATACTAATCCAAAAAAGGAACCATTGTTTGTACTACAAAAAAAATACAGGAATATCTAAGAACTTTATGCAAAATTCTTTCATATTTTCATATCTTTCTGACTTTTCACTTTCTATTATAAATCCATTTCTGCAAAAATTCAATCTTTTGTTTGGCTAAAACACCAGTAGAGGTACATGGCATAGGATTATTATTTATAAATCATCCCCTGAAATGGCATTAGAGGCTCATGCACATTATAGAGAATTTTTAGCATTTTGTACTTTCTTCCTGTTTACATATAATCAGAAATATATGGCTTCTTTATGCAGCTGTTATATATATTTTTAAATAAGTTCATTTTCATCTCTTCCAATTGGCTGTAATTTTTATCTAATAATCAAATTTCAGTAGCTTGTCCACTGCAGTCTCTTTTGAATGCTGAACTCTTTACCCTTTTCTACAAAACCCCAAATATCTCTGAAAATTGTTTTCTTGTCATAAAATTCTTTACGTCCACATTTATATATTCTGCCTCAAGATATTTCTCCTGGGAGTTTCAGTCACCTTAGTAAATGCTGTTAGAGTCCAAATGTTGGGAAGATCAAGAGTGTCATGAAGATAATTTTCATTAAGCACCTGCAGTAGATAGAATAAATAAAAAAATATTCAGGGACTAGTTTCCTTGGGTTCTGAGTTCATATTGACACTTTCGAATGACCTCTACATTTCTCTTACTCTTTTATTCAAAATTCTCCAGGGAGCTGTGCAGTGGCCCCAGGGAGCTTGGAACCTGCCCTGAGGTTGGCACTCAGGTTGCTGGTGCTGCCGCGGCTCCTCTTTGCCTGCTCTTTAGTTACTTGTAGGGTGTTGGCGTGAGAGTGCCACTCCTGTTTCAGCGGCACCGCAACGTGTAAGTTCTGTGTAGGTGTGTGAACGAGAGACGGCCACAGTACGCCTGGTGAGCTGTCATTTTTTCCCTCTTGTGCATGTGTGATATTTGGAGATTTCCTCTCTGAGCTGCTTGTGGATAGACAGGTGTTACTCACCCCACTCCTTATGCTGTGTGTTCACCCCCGGGACGGATTTTTTGACGACTGGAAGTTTATACCTCGAGATTCCTTTCAGCCCTGTTTCCCCCAACACCCCTGCCCCATCCACAGTCCCCTGCTGATGACCATTAAGCTGTTCTTAGGAGTTTGATTGGGGCTTTTTGAAAAGACTCCCGTGTAAGGGAGAATCTTTTTTGTTTGTTTGCTTTTTGGATTACACCTGGTAGTGCTCAGGGATTACTCCTGGCTCTGCGCTCAGGAATTACTCCTGGCAGTGCTCAGAGATGGATGGGTATCAAACCTGGATGGCTGCCTGGTTATAATGTTGTCTTTTAATGATGTCTTTTCTGTCTGCCTTCACTTACATAAAGCTCTTGAAGTTCATCTATGTTACAAGACTGTTCTTTTCTATGGCTCATAAAAAATTCTGTTGTATACCAAGAGTATCCCACCCACACGGCAGAGCCTGGCAAGCTACCCTGGTCATATATGATATGCCAAAACAGTAACAATTATAGACCTCATTCCCAAGACCTGAATGAATAGTTTGAGGCTCTTTGTGTTCCTGGAGCGAGCAGATGCCCTTGGGCTACACTAGCACGTGACAGGAATGTATGGAGATATTACTGGTGCCCGCTCAAGCAAAATGATGAACAACGGGAAGACAAGTGATACAAGTAATTCAAATTTTTCCAATATAAAATCTTACTTTTTTTCTGATGACAAACATATTGCTCCTTTACCCACTATCCTATTAGCTGTATCACAGCCTCCTATTTTCGCTTTAGACTGTAACGTCTCCTTAACTTCCTCACTAACTCTCAGCTGGAACATCCTGGCATTAACTAACATGTACAGATGAGAATCATTTCCAAATATCTATTTGGAAAGGAAACTGACCAGGAAACACCAGATATTTTAGAAGCAAATGTGCCTAATGCTTTGCATGGTGATCTGTGCACTCAAAGCAAAATAGCGTTAAAATAAATGCTATTAAATAAATTTACACACATACCAACTCTCAAAATTTTCTCGTTGAAACTGCCCTGTCTTTTTCTTCTTTCATCATTTGTCATTTTAGTTGTTGAGAAAAGTCCAGTTGCAACTTCATTTTAATATTTTATTTAGGGATCTGTCAAATTCATGGTAAGAATTTAGAAATTTTTTAAACATATCAACAGAAGTTTTCTTTCTACATGTGTACAAATAGAAAAGAATTCAGAATGTTGCTAGTGCATAAAATTATAGTGCAATCATATTATTTTAATGAATTGAAACATGCCAAGTTCCTGGGGTTACTGTGTACTTGTGTCAAAAATAAAAACATACTATCATCTCAGAAAAATTAAATCTATTGAAACATAACCTAATTTGCCAGGAAAGATATCCACACATTCTGAATTGTAGCATCAGATAAAGACATGTAATGTTCCCTATTAAATAAACACTGACATTTCTGAAAGCTAATTATTTTTACACTGAGAAAGTAGAATATATTTAGAAGGGGAAAAAAGATAGTGCCTTAAGGTCAGAATATATAAATGTAAGGAAAACAATTTGGCATGCACATTTCAAAAAACAAAGCTCCCTGAATGTAAATCTTTCTTCAATATAAAAATGATCTCAAGTTATAAATTAGGGCTGACAAAGGAACTTGGGGTAGATGGTCACCTAGGTATTACCCACATGTGCAAATTGTTTACGAGGCTTGTACTCAGAGTGGATGATAAGCGCATGATGGGTCTATCTTCACGTTATTATATTGCTGTATTTTGGATATAGTGCTTAACTGTTTCTTTTCCATAGTTTGTAAAATTATTGGTTCTATTTAACAGCATGATGCCCGCGGCCTCTGCTTTTCAGTGTTCTGGGGAAGCTGAAAGTCCTTTCATTCAGTGACACCAGCCCTAGCGTGGTCAATATCTTGAAAGACTCAGTATACTTCATCATTTGTGCAAAATCTTACACCTTTGGTTTGTACTTTGACTTAGAGACAATAGAGGCACTCCAAATTGCTGCCACTTAGTTTTGTTGAAGCATGGTGGCTGCATGTATTGGCATAAGTTCCCCCTTGCTGTGTTTCAGAGAAGTCTTTCTGCTGAACTAGGATTACAAAACAAAGTCTGCCTCTCAGGCAAAAATCGGGTATACTCAAAATGACCCTTTAAAAGTTCGAATTGACTTCACAGTCATTCGGATATGAATACTGCACTCCAGTTATGATTGACTTTGATTTTGTTTATCCAGGCCTTTAAAATTTTCCCTTTGCCTTACAAAGAGGCTACCAGAGAATGTTATTTTAAAGGAAGGAGAAGCCAAGAAAAAAGAAAAAAACTCCCCTCTATTAAGTTAAATGCAATTATGTTAAAATGACACATGATACTGCCCAACATTTTAAGTTCATCTATTTGACAGAGGTTTACTGAGTTCTTTCTATTGTAGAAGACACATTAATAAACTAAGCAAGTGAAAAACCTCTTCGTGAAACATATTCTACTTTCAAATTGTTTTAGAAAAGAGGTTCAGTAGAAATGTTACTATGCTATCTTCTATTATCACTTTGCTTTATATTAATTTTTTGTGAAAACGCTATGAGCAGATTATTAACCTGTTCAGCATATCTGGGTCACAATTGCTAATGACATTGATCACGTGCTTGGGATATGCACAGACACTCACTGCTTTATACTACTTTCTCATCCCCTCCACACTATGCACACAGATGCAAACTCCACAAACATTCATGCAATACCTAGATCTCATCAAAGCATAATCTGGGAGCCTAGTATAAATTTCTGGACTTGACAACATTAGAATACTCTCTCGAGACTCAAATTTTCTATTACCTATAACCTTGCTCCATAATTTATATCTATTCACATTGCTATATCATATGAAATTATGATTACAATGATTTTTATTAATAGAGCAACAGTCCTCCTGGTTTCTGACAGAAAAAAATTAAAAATAAAGTAAAAAAAGATATTGCGTTTTACTGTCAGAATTCCCCTAACTCATCCATTTCTTAAATTACTCTAAACTCTTGCTTTCTGAGCAGAAAAGCTCACAGCTCAAGGCAGCTTCCATTTATTACCTCCTCTGAGGTTAACTAGAAAGGTTCACTCTTTTTCAGAATGGCAACCCTTTCTACTATAAAATTGCTATGATCCTCCTCCATTTTGGCCTGGATTGTTTTTGACAGAATATGAGCTCTGCTTCTGCCATCCTCTCCTTGGACTTTACCACACCCAGATTTCCAATTAACATGCAGATTTTGAATTAACACGCTGAATAAGCACAAGCCTATATTTCTCCCATAATTGCCTTTCATTCAGTAAACGCTGGGCTAGGTAAGCTCACCACAGCTCATAAAGAATATTTAGGACTCCTACTGCGATAAAACATTTCTGATAAGAACATATTTTGCATTCTCTCCACTTAGACCATGAATTACTAGTGAATGCATTCTGTTACTAACATAATTGATTTACAAAATAGCTTTTATGTAGCACATACAAACTCATTCTTTTGTCAAATATGAAAGATTTTTCAATGCAACAGTTTGGTGGAGCAGAGAGCCTATTGAGCTGAAAAGCAAATACAGCTATCTGATT
The DNA here is from genome assembly GCA_021461705.1 of Cryptotis parvus. Taxonomy (NCBI): domain Eukaryota; kingdom Metazoa; phylum Chordata; class Mammalia; order Eulipotyphla; family Soricidae; genus Cryptotis; species Cryptotis parvus. The sequence goes on from JAJIBD010003018.1 coordinate 59,283, forward strand.
AATTGATTCTGACCTCATAAATATTATACTTTGGAAGCTCTAATGGAACTTCCTGAGGGTAAATTGTATGGTTCACCTCGTTCATTTATATCTCTGGCTGACAGATGTACATTATAAAATGTCACTGAATATGCTGGCAATAAATGAGGTATAACATTAGCATCTTGATTCTGTGGGGGATTTTATGGAACACTTTTTGTTAAATGATTCTAACAGTAGTAAAAATATTACAATATTATTCACTATATGTCATCCTTTCTATTTTAATCACTCTCCCAGCAATTTACATTGATCTTCTTTACTTACATCAAAAATTTCTCCATTTACAAAGCAGTTCTCTTTTTTATTGTGTTCTATCGCCTTCCAATTAGAAATTGCCTTTGTTAGTATGTAGTTGCATACATTCTAATTTCTGTGCTAATGATATTCTTTATTTATGCACACAAAGAGTCAGATGTAAAATTTCAAAGTTCAGTATGGAGGCAAGAATCAAGGAATATGTCCTTTCTAAAATTGAATTTTTCAGTCTCATGTTAATTATAGAGAAATTAGCATTCTATTTAAAGAAACATTTATGAAAGGAAAAATCTAAATAACAAAAACAAACTAATTTTACACAATAGAGCATATTTTTCCATAATATTTTGTGTTTTATACTAAATTATCCTCAGAAAATCTATTTTATGTGTCTGTGAGCCCATAAAGTACGCAAATTTCATTGTATGTTAATCTTGTCAATGATAGAATGATTACATTAAAGGCAACTTAGCTTTAGGAAAAGACAAAAAAGGAACTAGTGTATCTGCAAAGAGGAGCAATTCAATAATATACTTGAGGAGCCCTTATTCTTTATTGTTTGGGCTCCTGGAGTGCAAGGAAATGAAAGAAATTCATTTTCTAAAGTTAAATTCTAAAAGACATTGAATAATTTTCATGCATAATATATATATGAATTTAAATACTGTAGAAAAAAAAGTTCCAATTGAGTACTATTATCACCAATATAATACTTTTGTCTTCTTTGTTTTGTTATGGTTACTTGTATATTATTTCGTTATCATTATAAATCCGAAAGAAAGCACATTTAGTTTTGTTATTCAAAATACAGAAAAGATATATAGAAATTTGTGAAGTTTGAGATGTTTTCAGAAACCAGTAGTCAAGCTTGATATTATCAGACCTCAGGTTACTAATTCAATCAAAGGAATAGTTCTTCTTTTTTCTTAACTGAAGTCCAGCTAAGCGAGTTATCACCTAGCACTGTCAACAACGGAAAGTCTCCAGATTGAAATGCAAATAATTTATATCAATATCACTAGTTAATTCATGGTTTAGGGATCTGGATAAGAAAAAGTGGTAATACATTGCGGCTTTCAAAAGGAAGAAGTATGTTTATTATCACTACATATAATTGTAGCAGGAAACTCCTTGGCCCTGAATAAAAAAAAACAACTAAAGGGTATTTTATCTATTTGAATTGAGGTAGTATTTGACTACTGTGTCGTTACTTAAGGATGATGCTTTGGACATATACAGAGAAAGTAAAAAGAGGCCATTTATGTAATACCGGTCTGAAAATAATGGTCTGTCGTCTTGACTATTTCACTATATTTTCAGATGTTTTTCCTAGTAAAGGAAAGGTGTTGATTTGAATTATATTTTTATTATGGTAGATGTTATATTTATGCAATTATAATTATTGAGATACTTGGCAAAAGTGCTCGAGATGAGAGCCAGCCTTCTACTGAGAGTATACCACCTACACAGCAGAGCCTGGCAAGCTACCCGCGTTTATTTGATATGCCAAAAACAGTAACAATTATGAACCTCAATTCCACGACCTGAAGAATGGTTTGAGGCTCTTCCTGTCCCTAGAGCAAGCAGATGCCCTTGGGCTACACTTGCTTGCAACAGGACAAATGGAGATGTCACTTGTGTCCACTCAAGCAAATAGATGAACAATGGAAAGACAGTGATACAGTGACAGTGAAAGGGTATTTTATGAATATGTTTTCATATTTCTCCCATTAACGTTCAGATCCTATTTCCACTTCTCTCTCCTCTACCAAGAAAATCAGCTTTTCTCTTAATGACCTGTTACCATCCCTTTTTCCCTGTCCATACTTTTATGTTTGTTAGTGTGACTATTTGATTAATAGTTTCTCACCCTCAAATGTATAAAGGTAAAACAATGGAACAGATAAAAGTAATAGAAACAACCCCATGGACACAGGAAACTAGAGGTTCCAGGTGGGGATTTGGGCCAAAGAGTAATGGGACTTCGGGCTGTTCTGGTGAGGAATCCTGCAGTGCCCCGATAAAACTCAGGGCACTACCATACAAAATAGTTACTTCATCCTTTTGAATGATTTCCTGGTCCCCAAGCAAGTGTTTTTACAACAGAATGAATTTTTGCAAGATGTTTTAGATAGTTATCAGCTGAGTCACATTAAAATGTCAATCCCCTTCAATCTCGTTTTTCATTTTAAAATAATATATCAATAATTTATGTCTTTCTCTCACTCTAATTGGGGGAAGGGTTTTTAAATAATATATCTGCAGACATTTTGTGAATGCTGAAATCTGACAAAAATATAAAATAATCCCAAAAATAACTCAATCTGAAATGTTATTCTGTTTGAATCAATTATTTTTATAGATATGTTCTATACTTGAGTTATGTAAAGTATAATAGCATATTTATTCATTCTTGAGACTTTTGGAGCTAATTCACCAGAGATTCAATGCCATAATCTTAAAAATATTTCTATTTTCCGGAAACAAATCTAGTACTTCTTTCTAGACTTCATTTAAAATTATAATCCACAAAAGAGGGATGGCAGGTTTTAGCACTGGCCCACCACCCCAGCAGAGCCACACAACAAGCCGATGACCCCCCACTCCATGGGGCCACCATTTTCCACATCCAGACTTACCTCTCATCAGAACTCCACCCAGCGACAGCCTATCACAGCCCATCTCGCGCGGCTGCAAGCGGCCGCACGGTTCATCTATAAATGCTATACTTAGAGGTAACTACAAGGGTATGCCACCTGCATGGCAAGCCTGGCAAGCTGCCCTGTTTTATTTGATATGCCAAATACCAATAACAATTATATTAGTTCTTTCCCATGACTTAATATAATGGTTTGGGCTCTTTATGTTCCTGGAGCAAATAGATGTCCTTGGGCTCTACTAGCATGAGACAGGACATTTGGAGATATTACTGGTGCCCGCTCTAGCAAATAGATGATCAACGGGAGGATAGTGATAGTGATAGTGATGGTGATAGTGATAGTGATAGTGAAAGGTATGATCTACAAATTAGAATCAGCCAATTTGCAATCAAGAGAAATGAATCTGTCCAGAATTAGACATCGATAGCTAGAATCTGGAAACAACCTAAGTGCCCGAGAACAGAGGACTGGCTAAAGAAACTGTGGTACATCTACACAATAGAATAATATGGGGCTGTCAGAAAAGACAAAATTATGAAATTTACCTGCATAGGACTATCATGCTGAGTGAAATTAGTCAGAAGAAAAAGAACAGATATAGAATGACCGCATTCATTAATGGGATATAAATATATACCAGTGTTTTACTAAGTGTGGGAAATGGTAAATATCAGATTAGAACTCACCATTGAATATACACAAAGAGACTTAAATGATAAACCCTAAATATCTGCAGGGCTAGTCACAATGTGTAAAAAGGAAAGAGATGCAGAGACAGAGACAGAGAGAGACAGAGAGAGAAAGAAAGGAAAAGGGGTACCTGCTATTGAGGCAACCTGGGGGTGGGAAGGGAGGGGGTGTTTGTACATTGGTGGTGGGAATGGGGCACTGGTTGAGGGATGGGTGCTGGAATACTGTATTACCAAGAACCAATTATGAACACCTTTGTAATTGTATGTCTCACGGTGGTATAATAAATTTTTTTTAAAAAATTAGACATCTGAAGCCAAGTTCACTAAAGGAGCTCAGCTGAAAAAGGAAAGAGGAAAAGTTTTTCCCCTACAGCTATTATGGAGTTTATCATTTTCTCCTACAAACTATTTCTTCCTCCATGCCAATAAAAGTATGTCTTGACTATTTTCTCACATGTAACATTCATTTACATGTTACAAACCTGAATAATGATTTATGAAGGTCAAAGTTCACCCCAACTCCATGTCTTTTGGTTTTCTCGGAGGGCTGCTAAGTCAGACAGGAGGAAAAACATTAAAACAAAGGAAAAAAAATCACAATGGCGTGACAAGTTTCAACTGCCACTCTCCCAGACTCTCACTCTTCCTTCATTTAGACAACTTTTCAAATTCTTCAAACTCCCCATCTCAGTCTGTAGTCTCCAGACACCTGGGTCTTTCTTTTTGCTTACTCAGTTCTACATATTCACTTCCTATCCTTGAGTCAAGTAGTTCTTTATATGTAACTTGAGAATAATAACATTATATCATTTTAAAGATGATTGCAAAGATTAAATCAGAATAGATAAAAGTGAGTGGCATTTATAAAGGACCAAAATTAAATCTATCCTTATTATTGTCATTGTCAAAACCCTAAAGTGCTATGATCAATCAACAGAGAAGGAGAAGAGGAGAGATGGGAAAGGAAACTAGATGAAAGGAAGAGAAGGAAACTGTTATTTGGTAGATAAATGAGAAGATAAAAGAGTATATTGGGGGTTTGCTTCTTTGCAATCGCATCTCCTTCCATTTTCTTATTGGATCCCTATACTCTGGCCAGGCTAATCTACCTTACTTAAAAAATAAAACAAACCTTACTTCCTAATACTATGAAACATCAATGCATTTCATTCTCCTTTTTGAAAAAAAATAAAAATTTCATCTTACAATTGTTAAAAAATTAATTGTCAGTTTGACAGCATTTATGTGAAGTTGAGTTTTTACATGCACATTTTATATACTTCACTGGAGTTTAAGTTTCTTAGAGAGTCATATTGGTTTTGTATCCTCTACACACCTAAAAACGTTTCTAGAATAGAACCAAATTTACACAATTTTGGTTTATTTTATTTGGAATCAACTAGGCCTTATATCAATTTGGTTTTCAAACATATATACCAAATTTTCTTTTCATTTTTTTTTTGGTGGGGGTGGTGTTTGTGACACACCCACCTGGCTCTGCATTCAGGATAACTTCTAACAGGATTCTGAGGAACAGTACGTGTTGCAAGGAATTGAATTTAGGTTCTTCACTTGCAAGGCTAGTACCATACTCACTGTACTATTGTGGGTGGGAGGTAGGTGGGAGTTATCATGTGACAAAAAATAGTTTTTTAATCACCACAAGATACACAGTTACAAAGCTGTTCATGATTGGGTTTCAGTGATACAGTGTCCAAATTCATCACTATTGTATACTTTCCACCGCCAATATTCAGTTTCCAACCCATCACCGGCAAACCCAGTCTGTCTCTATGACATGCATTTTCTTGCATTTCTCTCTCTCTCTAATTATGATTGCATGCAGATACTGAGACACTACCATGTTCCTTCCTTTATCTACTTTCAGAACACATTTTTATCCAGTGTGATCATTTCCAACTATCTTTGTTATAGTGGTATCTTCTCTGTCCCAGCTGCCTTTTTACCCAATAATTGAGGTAGGTTTCCAATCATGGACCATTCCTACTACATTATTGTGTTGTGTTGTTTTTCATATTGTGTTGTTGTTATTTTTATATCCCACAAATGAATGCAATTATTCTATGTCTGTCTCTCTCCTGACTCATTTCACTCAGCATGATACTCTCCATGCCTATTCATTTATAAAGCGGGAATTTTTAAAAAATATTTTATTATACCACCATGAGATATACAATTACAAAGATGTTCATAAAATGTTCATATTTGGGTTTCATCCACACAGTGTTCAGCACCCATCCCTCCACCAGTGCCCATCTCCCACCACCAATGTCCCCAACTCCTTCCCTCTCCCCTAGCCTGCCTCTATGGCAAGTTCTTTATTTCTCTCTCTTTCTCTCTCTCTCTCTCTCTCTCTCTCTCTCTCTCTCTCCTCCCTTCCACATTTTGGATTACAATACATACATTAAGAGGTTGTCATGTGTATCTTTTTGCCTGTTTTTAATGCTCAGTTCTAGGTTGATATTAGCACTTTTGACAATTATTAGCATACTTAAAGCGGGAATTTTATCACTTCATTTTTCCTAATAGCTGTGTAGTATTCTATTGTGTAGATGTAACATAGTTTCTTTATCTAGTTGTCTGTTCTTGGACAATCGAGTTGTTTTCATATTCTGGCTTTTTATGAATAGTACTGCAATGAACATAGAAGTGCAGATGGTTTTTCTGCTGTGTGCTTTTGGGACCCAAGACATATTCCAGAGTTGTATTTCTGGGTCAATGAAAGCTCAAATTCTAGTTTTTGAGGAATGCCCATATCATTTTCCAAAAAAGTGAACTAGTCAGCATTCTGACCAACAGTGAAGGAGAATATCTTTCTCCTTGCATCTGCACCAGCACTGGCTGTTCTTGCTCTTTTTGATGTGTGCCAGTCTCTCTGTTGTAAGATGATATCTTATTGTTGTTTTGATTTGCATCTTCCTGATGATTAGCAATGTAGAGCATTGTTTTCATGTATCTTTTGGTAATTTACACTTCTTTGAGGAAGTGTCTGTTCATTTTTTCTCCACACTTTTTCAATGGGATTGGATAATTTTTCTTCTAAAGTTCTATCACTATCTAACACTATCTTCCTGTTAATAATCTATTTGCTAGAGCGGGCACCAGTAATATCTCCATATGTCCTGTCTCATGCTAGTAGAGCCAAGGGCATCGGCTTGCTACAGGAATATAAAGAGCCTCAAACCATTATATTAGGTCATGGGAATGACCTAATATAATTGTTACTGGTATTCAGCATATCAAATACGACACCAGCAGCTTGCCAGGCTTGCCATGCGGGAGGCATACTCTTGTAGTCACCTCCAAATAAAGCATTTTTTGATGAACCCGCGGCTGCAAGCGGTTGTGCGAGCCAGGCTGTGATGGGCTGGTCTGCTGGGTGGAGTTCTGACGGAGGGAAGTCCGAATGTGGAAAATGGCGTCCCTCATGGAGTGGGGAGGTCGTCTGGCTTTGTTGTGAGGCTCTGCTGGGGTGGTGGTCCAGGGCTAGAACCCGCCATGACTCCCGGGTGCCTCATGAATGGCTGGGCACAGGAAGAGCAAGGAGCAACTCTGCCCCATGTCTGAGAGTCTCTGGATCAGCATGCCTGGGCCGGATTGAGAAAAAAAAACTGCTGCAGGGTGGGTGTCGATGATCCAGGCTGTGATGGGCTGGTCTGCTGGGTGGAGTTCTGATGAGAGGGAAGTTCTATCATTGCCTTATATATCTTGAATATTAACTCCTTATCAGATGAGTGTTGTGTAAATAATTTTTCCTACTGTAGTACTGCTCCAGTCCCTCACTCCTGTTTCTTATAGATAAAACCAAAAACTATCCTTCTGCTATATTTAATTCAATTTTTATTTGTTAATATACTTTCTTTGAAATATATCAGGATGCTTATTTTTAAAACAAGAAACAGGTTTTTTAACCATATGAAAAAATTTAAAAGTAAAAATACTGGGCCAGGGATACAGTACAAAGTTTGAGGTACTTGCCTTGATGCAGCTAACCCTACTTCGTTCCTCTGAACAGCATATGGTCCCCAAGCACCATCAGGAGTAATCCCTGAGTATAGAACCAATATCAATTCCTGAGTACCACCAGGTATGCCTTCCAACAAAGCATAAATAAACAAATAAAATGCTTATACAAATGCATATTACAAAATTTTTAAAAACTAAGTTTTAGTTTGTATTTGGAGGGCATGTGGGATGAGTAGACATATGTATTTATTTTTTAGTTTCACAGGTCATTTTAATGTTAAGCCAAAGTTGAATTAATGGTTTAGTTAATGATATCCAAATCTGATAAGGAAGAGTTAAGCACACATTATCAATAAGTATTGCAGATAACATAAAAGTCTTTTTTTTTAACCTCATCCAAAGGATGATTTAGAGATTAGCCCATCAGACTAGGAAGAGTTGGAAGAGCCAATAAGCTGTACACTGATGTGCTTAATAACTTTCAGGCTTTGTGGTCTGAGACACATTTCCCCCCAAGACACATATTTTATCATTGAAACTTGAGTAAGCAACTTTAGGAACAAATTCTTTTTAGCCCAGTGATGATTAACCTATGGTATTAAGAGTTTGGCTTTGAGGTTAAACAGAGCAGATTTTAAATTCTAAGGCTATCATTTATTTATCATGGGAAAATAGTTGCCTATAGGAGCTTTAATTTTTTTCACATACAAAATGAGAATAAGTCTAAGTTAGAGTGATTATTATAATTAAGAGAATATATACAAATTATAATCATATATATATGATCATAGACATATATATGATCTATTATCATATATATGTGTGTGTATATATATATATGGTCTCCTAGACTGTAATCTCCTAGAACATTGATTTCAAAAATTTCTAGTCATTATGTTACAAGAATCTAAACCATTGTTGATGATCCCTACAGAGTACATTTATTAGATCTATAATACAATCATGCTGGCTTTATTTTATATGAAAGCAACAAATCACGGCTTGCTATATATGAGTCTCATCCTTGAATTTTAGTTGTATTGGTTAGCCAGGAACTCCTCTGTTTATAGGTTTCCTTTAAAAGACAAAGCATTACTCATGGCTTTAAAAATCCTGGCCTTACATCAGCCAGAAATTTTGAGAATCATTCTTTCCCACCCGCACACCAGTCTTCATTTTCAGACTTTCATCCTTTATACATGATACTTCTGGCAAGATGCCTGGAGGAAAACTCATGACCCATAAAGTTAACTTACCTCAGGTGTAGGAGACAAACAGGCTTAATTTAACCCAGAAGACACCAAGAAATAATAACTTGGAAACAGAGACAGGGCTGAGCTAATGCAAAAACAGCCTTGAGAACTATCATTTTTAGTAGGGTGTACAGTATTCAATCAGGGATTAGCTCACTCTGAAGGCAACTAGCCAACAGTCAAATTTCAACATTAATTGTAAGACTGCACGTCAGTCTCTGTTTTACATATTCCAGGATATTCAGTCAGCTGAAACAATGAATATCCATTTTAACCATAGGAGAATTTGTGACTCAGACCAAGTAATATTATATTTTCAGTTCCATTTCCAACCCTTCCCTACAAAGTCCTACCCCCAAAAAATGAAAAGGAGAGGGGGAGAGAGAGAGGGAGACAGAAAAAAAATGATATCACTTTTACCTTTTTATCCTGTGCTTCTTTCAAATTTAGAAAAATTATCTTGGTGAGTGAGTACACATGAATATGTTTTTAAGAAAGTTGGAAACTAAGTTAATTCTCATACATTAATTCTCATGACTAATTTCTGCTGCCTAATTGAACATACCTAAAACAGATAAAGAGATAAGAAGTATGAGTGGTGCTTAAGAGAAATAAGATTGTTATGTTAGTACCAGCCTTTTTCATGCTACAAATCTGTATTCAATCCAGAGTTGGAAGTAAAGTACACTGAGGAAGTTACTTTTTCAGCTTAAAAACTCAGATATCGGGTGATAAACGCTCTTACTGACCTATTGCTTTCTTTCTCCTTCATCTTAAAAATTCTGATGTTTTAGTATCCTTTGATTTCTTCCTACTCCTAAATAGCACTGTCCATGGAGGTGAAGCAATGTAGAAGCCACAATCAATTTCAAGGGAAAATATCCTTTTCTGCACCAAACAGGGCTAGAAGAAGTCAAGGATAAGAAGAGAACACTTTATTTCGCCTTTACACTTTTAACTACAGTTATTATAAATTCTCAGAAACAAGTCTAGCTCTTTTCAGTAACTTCCTTGGATCTGGAATAGTCCATCAACATACAGCACTTTTCAATGGTGGTTTATAATTTTAAGAAGCAGAAGATAGCCACTCATGCCTTCATTTAATGATAATCTATTATTTAGTCTTTGCTATGTGCCAAGGATTATTCCAGAGGCAAGCAATATGAAGATACAGAATATCCCTAAGAACTTATAGTTTATGATAGAACATACATATGCATAAAAATTATTTAGCATTATATTATTTTTGCAGGAGTATATGTAAGGGATGATTTAATTAAGATCACAGCAAATTAGAAGAGAATGTAAATCTAGATAAAGGATGAGGGACCTAAAATATAAAAGTTAATTCTATAGAACACTGGAAGTATTATTTGATTTATTCTGCAAGACAGAACAAAGGGAAAGTGTGTAGGTTAATGAAGAGTATAGAAATAAGTCAAGGAGTAGTTATAAAACTTGACTGTTAAAATTGAGGCTAACAGCACAGACAGGAGCCAGAATTTTTATTTTCTTTCTAAATGGTAGATGTTACAGAGCATTTTGAACAGGAAAATAACAGAGACAGATTATGGTTAAAAGGGTTACAGCACATACAGAGGAAGGTTTGTATTCGAGAAAGAAAACTAGAGACGGAAAAAGCTGCAGTGGCTCAGATGGGAAGGTGATGTATTTCTGCAGGGGAGGGGGATAGAATACAAAAGAATACAAAGAGCCAGTAAACATTAGGTACTAGGGGAAGAAATATGAAGAAAAGACATCATCCTGAAACAATGTATGAAGTTGCTTCAGGAGCATATGGTTATACTATTACTAACATAAAAAGTACAAAATAGTCTATTTCTAATATGGTATCAGTTTTACATACATAATCCAAGTTATGAGAGATTCCAGGCCACATTGGACTGAGAGAAATAAAGAAAAGGGAAGTGTGAATAGTGTAAGAACAGTTTTATTCTCTTTTTCTCCCTTGTTGCCTTGATATATTTTGTTTAAGAAAGAATTTGTGTGCGAAGTACAATTAGAAAAACTAAACCAACAGAATCAAGGCTGTAGAAATAGCACAGGTATTTGCCTTGCCTGCAGCCATCCTGATTCAATTTCTAATACCTATTTTTGTCCCCTGAGAACAGACCCAGGCACAGTCCCTGAGCACCGTTGGTTATAACCACAAAATGAAACAAAAATACTTAAAAGAAAGACGGACTATAAGAATATATTAAACATATAGTCTAGAAATTTGTGCAAGAAATTTTATAATACAATGAAAAGAATTTTATCAACTGAAAATAATAATCTGATCATCACTATCACTATCTTCCCGCTTCATCATCTATTTGCTAGAGCGGGCACCAGTAATATCTCCATATGTCCTGTCTCATGCTAGTAGAACCCAAAGGCATCCGCTTGCTCCAGGAACATAAAGAGTCTCAAACCATTATATTAGGTCATGGGAATGACCTAATATAAATGTTACTGGTATTTGGCATAGCAAATACGACACAAGCAGCTTGCCAGGCTTGCCGTGGGGGTGGCATAGTCTTGTAGTCACCTCAAAATAAAGCATTTATAGATGAACCACGTGGCCGCTAGCGGCCTCGCGAGCTCAGGCTGTGATAGTCTGGTCTGCTGGGTGGAGTTTTGATGAGAAAGAATTCCGTTCGGATGTGGAAAATGGCAGCCCCCATGGAGTCGGGGGGTCGTCTGGCTTATTGTGAGGCTCTGCTGGGGTGGCAGGCCAGGGCTAGAACCCGCCATGCCTCTCAGGTGCCTCATAAGCGGCTGGGCACAGGGAGAGTAAGTAGCAGCTCTGCCCCATGTGAGAGTCTCTGGGGCAGGTCTCTGGTTCAGCATACCTGGGCCGGATTAAAAAAAAAAAACTGCTGCAGGGTGGCTGTTTGTCGGGCGCTCCGCCGGGGTCCCCGACAGTGCCGGGAAGCGAAGTTCCCTTCTACCTCCGAAGCCGGCGAGGAATGGATGAACACTCAGGGATCCGATAAGGTTTTAAAAGACTTTACTTATCACAGGTTCAGGCATACAAATCAGCAAAAGGAAAAACCCGATGCTTAGGATTCCAGGCTAGAACCCCAGCCACGTGTAGGCCAAGATGGCGACCACCACGTGTATAACTTCCAAGGGGAAAAACGCTTACAAGGCGAGATTCCACGGGAAGAAGAAGCCCTGGAGAGCGGGAACCGGCAAGTTTATACCCCCCGCAACCTCAGACCTTCCTCCCATTGTTATGGAAAGCAGGGAGGGTCCAATGCCCTCAGGTAACCCCTCTCCCTGCATCTCACCTAGGGCCTTTACTGAGCCGGGAAGGGAAGGCCTTTGAAATGTAGAGAAGGGGTTTCTGAGATGGCATGTCACTGTACCAAAGATCAACACCAATGCCAGTTAAATATTTCTCCAAGCCTTCACAAGTCTCCTCTACTTCATTGTAGTTTTATATTTTATCAGGGAGCCATGCTTGTTTGTTTGGAAGCAAACAGCATTTCTCTCTGGTCTAATTACTTAGGTGTCCTTACGTGGCCAGGCTAATATGCTGGTAAGATCTAGCTAGTCCCACGATGATTGTGATAGCATGGGAGAATATTTATACCAGCTAGTACAGCATACATGGTCGGATAAACTGCCACATTTAGACTACCCCCTTATCTACGGAGTGATCTGCGGGGAGGCAATCCAGAGCAGATGCAGCGGCCCTTAGGAGTCCTGCAACAGCTGTTGATGATCCAGGCTGTGATAGTCTCATCTGTTGCTGGGTGAAAGTTCTGACGAGAGGGAAGTCTGGATGTGGAAAATGGTGGCCCCCATGGAGTCGAGGGGGTCGTCTGGCTTGTTCCACTAACACTATGCAATATGTTAACATATTTAACATCTTTGTACATTTATCTTTCTCCTTCCTACTGATATTTCACATAATTTATGATCAAATAGTGGGTCTCCCTTTTCAAGAAGTAAATTGTCAGCAAACACAGCAAATGATAATACCCTCAAAAATGTAAATAAGATATACTCATGGAGTACCTACCTATACTAATCCAAGATATATCAGGCACTGGTAGAAATTTACAAGAAGAAAACAACCAACCCCATCAAAAAATGGGGGAGAAGAAATGAATAGAAACCTCAACAAGAAAGAAATTTGAATGACCAAAAGATATGAAAAAATGCTCGTCATCATTAATCATCAGAGAGATACAAATAGAAACAACAATGAGATATCATTTTACACCACAGAGACTGGCACATATCCAAAAGAGCAAGAACATCAAGTGCTGGTGTGGATGCGGGAAAAGGGGACACTCATCTATTGTTGGTGGGAATGCCGGCTGGTACAACCTTTCTGAAAACAATATGGACATTCCTCCAAAGACTAGAAATTGAACTCCCATTTGACCCAGCCATACCACTCTTCCTGGGAATATACCCTGGGAAGCCAAAAAATACGCAGCAGAAACACCATCCCTACTTTTATGTTCATAGCAGCATTATTCACAATAGCCAGAATCTGGAAACAACCAGAGTGCCCGAGAATCGGTGATTGGATAAAAAGCTTTGGTACATCTACGCAATGGAATACTATGCAGCTGTTAGGAAAAATGAAGTTATGAAATTTGCCTATAAATGGATGGACATGAGGAGGAACATGTTGAGTGAAATTAGCCAGAAGGAAAGAGACAGATATAGAATGACTGCATTTATTTGTATGTCATAAATATATGTACATATTATAATACCAAGGTCAGGCAAAACATGGATCAGAAGTGGATTCATAAATAATAGTGGAAATTAACACAAATGTGTGGGAGTCAGAGGCTAGTTAAGACATAGAATGGAAGAGTGTGCTAATAATTGTTGAAAGTGCTAATACCAACCTAGAACTGAGCATTAAATACAGATAAAAAGGATATACATGACAACCTCTTAATGTATGTATTGTAATGCACAATGTGGAATGGAAGGAAAAGAGAAATAAAGAGAAAGAAATAAAGAACCTGCCATAGAGGCAGGCTAGGGAGGGGGAGGGAATCAGGGACATTGGTGGTGGGAAATGGGCACTGGTGGAGGGATGGGTGCTGGAACACTGTATGACCGAAACCTAAATATGAACATCTTATGAACATCTTCGTAATTGTATATCTCATGGTAGTATAATAAAATATTTTTTTAAAAATAATCTTTTAGATATATAAGAAAGAATTATATTTTCCATGTTCTCTCTTGAACAGTTATTTATCTCTTTCTCTCATCTAAGTTAATTTCTTTCATTACAAACTATTTTCTTCACTTAAAAATAGCATATATTATGACTAATACCAAAAATAAAGACACTGGAATTCAAACTGAAATACAACTCGTGAGAGATATTGAAGAGAACTTATATCACTTGGCTAGTTTTCTCAGGTATGATATGCTTGTTAGCACTTTTTAGCTTAAACACTATATTTCACCAAACCAAGATGCTGTCTTCATAGCTGACTCATGTTTTTATTCTCAAAATGTTTGTCATACTTGTGAAGCCTAAAATAATATCCATTTCTAGTTCTTTATTCTTCCTGTCTGTATCGGTTTATTTATGCATTAAATTGGAGGGTGATTTATGCATTAAATTGGAGGTTGTGAGATTAGCGCTCCAATTGTTAAACTTTGAATCAGTCAGACTACCCTCCAAAATCTGAAGGCTAATCAGTTGCAGGCAGAAAGTAAACAAAAGACTAACCTCTCTGAGCCAAAAGAAACTCTACAGAAGTTGTCTATGCTTTCTTTGCACCATTGAAGCCCCTCTGGATCCAAGCCTGAAGATGTTGGACTTACCATCCCATTGGTTGTAATAAAACTAAGTCGAGATCCATCCTCTTTGTTCTGCTTCTCTGATGAAAACTAATATTCCATCTAAATCTACTACTCTTCATAAACTCTCCGTTTTTTTTATATGACACATGTTTGTTAAGATCTACTTATATAACAAAAATGGTCATTTAGTTGTAATATGAATTATCATGAATACAACCACACATAAACTTATAAAATAACTAAGAGGATCAATTTCATTTGTATGAGAGGTAAAAATTATTCTTTATCAAAGTGAAAAATAAAGATTTGCTGCTATCTTTCTCCTTTGCTCTGTCCTTGTTAATAGACGCTGGTAATTGCATGTGAGTTTCTGCTATTCCATAAGTAACCTCAGAAACATCTTCTTCTGTAAAGAACCTCACAGGCCATGCCACCTCGTAACCCTAAGTTATTTTTACCTCCAGATTCTTGACATCAAAGGCACTATAAAGTCCCCTGATTCTCTCCCAGTCTTCTACATATCTGTTCTCTGTATAATACTGAAAGTCCAGCAACATTTAATCCAGGTTCTGAGTTAACATTGTTTTGAACAAAAAAATGATACATCATTAAAAAAACAGGTTTTAAAACCTGTTCGGGCCACAACCAGCTGTGTTCAGGGCTTCCTTAGGACTCTGTGTTGAGGGATCACTCCTGGTAGGGCTCAGGGTGCCAGGGGATCAAACCCAGGTCAAGTATGCAAGGCAAGTGCCTCACCAGCTCTACTATCTCTGCAGCTCCTGAAAATGCAGATACTTTAAAGACCAAGGCAGCTCGGTTTTGTGTAATTAAAGTGTAAGGGTCCAGGTATATATGCATTAACAGGACTGTGCATAATATAAGGTAGATGCATAATGTCCTTGAATTTCATTCCACAAGTAGGAGAGGACAAAGTAACAGACCACAGTTTGCTGAGGTCAAACAAATAGTAACACATTTGTATAATTGTGTTAGGCATGATTCTCCCAGAGGCGAACTCACAGAGGATTAGGTAAAAATGAGAACTGTGGACAGGCCGTGGATGTTCTTTGGAATGTTATAATTGTGGCTGGAAGGAGAGCACTTGAAATCCTGCAGGGACTCTCTCAGGTCAGCACAGAAAACTCTAGAAACCCCCTGGTGTCCTTTCAATAACACAGATACGGTGGCATATGAGTCCCATGCTTTGCTGTAGGCACCACCATAAATCAATGTCAACTTCAGGAAAACAAAGCCTAAGAAGCATCTTGCATTCCTGTCCCCAGCCTGTTTTCTTAGCAGTGCCACCTGCACGGCTTCCTTAACAAGAGCTGACCTCTGGGATCCAAGCAGCTCCGAACAAAATTTCATGATGTTGAGCAAATGGAAGGAAAGAGACCTAACTAAATCCCTGGAAAGATAAAGCTGGTGATCATTTTGGTTGCGTGAAACACAGACTACGACACCACTTTCTCAGAGACCTCTGGAATCCTACTCATGTGCTGTGAAAAGGCAAGAGAGGGAGGTCTGAGGGAGCCTCAAGCTTTCACTCCAATGTGAGACTAGTAGCAGCTCTGTTTTTTCTGTTTTTAAATATTGTAACTCTGCTTGATTGCCTACCAGAAGAAAATGTTCCAACTATTGTTTGCTTATTACAAAATGTTCTACTTTATTGTATATGTTTAAATTGTATTAAGCACCATGATTTACAAAGTTATTCAGAGATGAGTTTTAGACTATGTTCTAGGTATCTATTAATTGATTTTTTTAGCTATAAACATTAATCAGAGTCTGGACAACTGGATTTGTTCTAATATCTCCCTCAGTATGCTATTATCTTTAGACACCTCCATTCCTCTTTTGTAAATGAAGATACAATCAGGTTCCTAGCTTTCATGAAGATCAAATGAGCCCATACACACTAAAGGTCTTTGCAATACTTGAAAGATTATTTCAATGTAAAGGCATTATGATAGCATTAAGCTTACTACAAGTGATTTATGTAACAAAACTGTTCCATAGTAAAGCCAAATACAAGCATTGACCTCATCTCCGATATTGGTGATGTAGATAGAATAGGCAGATACCATGCTTGACAAATTATTCCTTTACTCTGCAGCACTGGAAATGTTGAGTGGTTGCTTCTGTATACTTTTTCAGTAGAAAACTTTTTTAGTTAAGTGTCACTTGAGGGGTCTGTAAAAGAGGGAGAAAGTGCAGGAACTGAGAATTTACCTTGGATATGACCAAAGAGCTTTATCTTGGATATGACCAAGTCCAGTTCCGTCCTCAGCACCACATATGGCCTCCCAAGCCTCTTCAAGAGTGACCTCTGAGCACAGAATCAGAAGTAAGCCTTGAACACCAGAGGGTATGGCCCCAAATGAAAACCTAGAAAAACCAAAAAGTGACACTTAAGTGGAATGTCATTCCAAGCAGAAGAATAAAGCAGAAAAAAAACCAGTTGACCTTGGAAGTGTGGCCCTGAGACTGGGTCTCACTCTCCCGCCTGAGAACCCCAGGTGCTTGTGAGGTAAGCTCATGCCCCTACAGAATAGAATGTGACTCCTTTGGCTTTCCCTTCTGATATCAGTTCCTCCTCTTGTTCTCTACGTTACTACTGAAGCTTTTTTTGTCCCTTACATAATTAGCCTCCTTTCATTCATTTTCTATATCATTTTCATTTGCTGTGAGAGACAGTGTGGATAACTTGTAAATTCACTGTTGCAATGTAATTTGAATTAATTTTAACATTTAATTGTCCCTCTTAATAGCTTTACAGTTGTAGGCATGGCCTTTCTCCCTTGCAAGTCACATTTACAGAGGCATTCTCTGAGCTGCCTGACTTCCCTATAAAAGATCAAAAGTTGATCAATACCCCAAGATAAGTCAATCACACTTTCACTTCCATTGCCAAATTTGCATAGAATAGAATTGCATTGAATTGAACAAAAAGCCGTGTGCTTTCATCTAGGTTATGGACCCCATATTAACGACTTGAGTCTCAGCTTTCTGAGGCCAGAGATAAGGAGCTTAATTGATGCAGAAAGGCTCTGAGTTATTGCCAAGCCTAGAATTCTCCAGAATTCTTAGCAATCCCTAATATCACTTTTTATCCTTTCAACTTTATTTTATATGACTAGTTTAATTTTGGGGAAATAAATGTTACAATATCTACCCTAGTTTTTTTTAAATAGAGAAAAAACGTATGTGAGTTGTTCTCTATTGAGAAGTATGGATATTTGAATACATATTTCAAACATTGATGCTGTTGATAAGGTAAGCACAGAAGCTAAGAGGAGTCACATTTTATATTACTTCACCTAGATTTTCTTATCCCAGTACTGTTAAGATAAAGATTTCATGATGAAGCATCACACGCCCCTCTTTGAGGTCAGGAAGCACTGTGATGTTTCATTAGCAATGCTACTGATATAGAAGAGATGACGTTTAGTTCAGCCTTCAAAAGGGATTACTTCATTGATTTCTTAGAGGTCTGGGCAAATACCTTGCATTCCACATCCAATTTAATATTAACTTTTGATCTTTGATCTTTTCTATAATTATTGGTATTTAGAAAATGAGATACTATTGACAAGAAATAAGTAGGCCGGAATGTTAAGGAATGAATTTTCCTTCAGAGAGCTACAATTATATTTATTAATTTATAAAAAAGTGCTCTAAATTATTGCATCACCTCAGAGGCAAAACATGACATATACCATTCATCTTCTAGACATACATAAAAATCCAATAGCTTAAAAAGGCATATATACATACCATGGTTAAAATTGGCCAATAAAATGACATAGAATATGTGTTTTTCAGGTCTGGAGCATTAGTACTGTGGGGGAAAATGTTTGCCTTGCAGAAGTAAACTGAGGTTGAATCCTGGGTATACCATACGGTCACCCAAATACTGGAAGGAATAATTCCTGAGTGCAGAGCCAGGAGTAATCCCTGAGAACTGCCAGGTATGCCTACAGCCTCCCCACTCCCAAAATATATGTGTTTCCAGGCATGAATAATTGATAGATAATAGATAATAAAGAAGAAATAAAAAGGAAGGGCAGTTTCTAGGATAACAAATCTTAAATATTCCTATACTCTGCTGATAAGAAAAAGTTTCTTTTGTCATTGACTGATTTTCTTTCAAACAATATTTAAAGTCAATATACTGTGTGGCCAAAATTGTGCTGAACAAAGAAGAAGAGAGCATCATCTCTAAACTTTAGAGCTTGTATCACAAAGGTAAAATATATTGCATAAATAAAAAAAAATTAAATAAGGGTTTGCCACAATTTATCAAGTCCCATAAAAAACAAAATGGCAACTAGCACCTGAAATGAGACAAATTCAGGTCTATCACTACTGAAAAGTATCTCTACTGGGAAATGATGCTTAGGCAGGGAACTACACTGACATAATTAAGTGGAGGATATAGAGGAACTAAAATGTTGCCATCCATGGATGCGGGGAAAGTGGACTCTCATCCACTGTTGGTGGGAATCTCAAATGGTACAGCCTTTCTGGAAAACAAAGTGGACATTTCTTCAAAGACTAGAAGTTGAACTCCCATTTGACCCAGCCATACCACTCCTGGGAATATACCCTGGGAAGCCAAAAACACACTGCAGAAGCACCATCCCCACGTTTATGTTCATAGCAGCACTACTCACAATAGCCAGAATCTGGAAAGAACCAGAGTGCCCGAGAATTGATGACTGGATAAAGAAACTTTTGGTACATCTATACAATGGAATACTATGCAGCTGTTAGGAAAAATGAAGTTATGAAATTTGCCTATAAATGGATGGACATGGAGAGGATCATGTTGAGTGAAATTAGCCAGAAGGCTAAAGATAGATATACAATGACAGCATTCATTTGCTTGACATAAATATATAGATACATATATATATATATACATATACATATTATGATACCAATATCCAAGGTCAGATAAACAAGGATCAAGAGATCTTTTCAAAAGTGAAATCTACTACAAGCATATGGGATTCGGAAGTTGGGTGAAACAGAGAAGGGAACAGTGTGCTAACAATTGGTGTAAGTGATAATATCAGCCTAGAACTGAGTATTGAATACTCAGTTCAAAAAAAAAAAACACATGATAACCTCTAAATGTATGTATTGCAATCCACAGTGTGTAAGAGAAGGAAGAGAGAAAGAGAGAGAGAAAAATAAAGAGAAAAGAGATAAAAAAAAAACCTCTGCATAGAGGCAGGCTAGGGGAGAGGGGAGGGAATCAGGGACATTGGTGGTGGGAAATGGGCACTGTGGAGGGATTGGTGCTGAAACAATGTATGACTGAAACTTGGATATGAACGTCTTTGTAATTGTATATCTCACGGTGGTATAATAAAATATTTTAAAATGTTGCCATCACTTTAAAAAAAAGTTTAAAACCAAAAAAACTTGTGGCTGAACAGTGATACAAAGAGAGAAGAGCAGATGTATGAATAGCGGCTGCATTTCATAAAGGTCTTAGCTTTAACTCAAATTACAAGGGACAGTAATCAGGAAAGTGAGAAGTCTTGGTATTGTTTTCATAATTATTCCACCTGGTGGAGCGGAAAATGGACTGAAAACAATGCTTAGCATTGTTTGCAGTGGCATATGCAAAAAACTGTTTTCTTGAATAAGGCGGAAGCAGTTGAGATGTAGAAGTGGAAGGAGGGAGGGAAAGCGAGAGAAGAGTTAGGTTTGCCTGTACCTTTTTTTGGAGGGGTCATACTTGAGATTCCTGGTTCTGCACTCAGGAATTACTCCTGGCAGTGGTCAGGGAATCAAATAGGATGCTGGGGATTGAACCCAGGTTGGCCATATGCAAGGCAAATGCCCTAGCTGCTGTACTATCACTCTGGCAAGGGTTTTCCTGTGTTATATAAATAACTTCTGTGTAAATTGATGTGGATAGTTTATGCTTGGATGTGACAAAAATTTTTGAAAGTATACCAAATTCTTCCTATCCCCTAAATCAGATACTTTCCTACATATTCAAATAATTCCAAACTCAAAAAAGCAATAATATTAGATATAGCTGTTCCTATCGTTCTTCTTTACTGTTAGAATTCCCCCAAATCAGTGTGCATCAGTTTCAACCATTTTTTCTATTAAATGATTTTTTCTATTAAAGATGAGGCGATTGCAAATTCTTCATTCTTTCTCAGTTTTATTTAACTTGAAGGCCAGTTTTCCTCTCTATAAAAAATTCTATGTTAAATATCTTTATTATAAATTGATGTTTTTATTCTTATGTTTCATATCCACAGTGCTGGACTGTTAGGTAAAGAGTTCTGTATTGTACCCAAAAAAGACTACTAAATAGCCGTACAACAGAAATAAAATCTAAGAAACTAAGATCTGGTTTTGAACATGTCAAGTTTGTGTACTTTACTTCCAAGTAGAGCTATTCAGTAGACAGTTAAATATATGTTCAGAGCATAGAAAAAAAGGTATAAGTCAGATATAAAAAGTTAGCACAAAGGAGATAACTAAACATCCATTACATTATAGTTAGCACACCAGTTGGAATAATTATAAGAGAGCATGGAAAAGAGGAGGCAATCTAATATCCAAAACTTGGAGACATTTCTAATATAGAAGGAGTTTAGGGAAGGAGAGTCTGTGAGGCAAACTCTGGAACCACAAAAAGAAGGTCAGAGGTGAACCAGGTCATTTCAAAATTATGAAAGAGTCATGGGACAGGTCTCAATAGGCTAGAGTGAATATTTTGTATGTGAGAGATTAAGGTTCAATCTGGTCAATCTCCAATACTACCCTGTGGTAGTGTTGGAACATGCTAAGAATGCTTATCCACAAAAAGAAACAAAATTATGAAAGAGACTCATCTCAAATTCCATTAGAAAATTCCAAGAAACAAAGATCAAAATGCATTCACTATACGCTCTGGCATAGAAGAGAGCTTGGAAATAATGGCAAGAGTAATTCTAGGTACATATTGGAGTAGAAAACAGGTTAGTAAATTTGAGCAGTAAATGAGGAAAGGAAGGAAGGGAAATATTGAAGGAAAAAATCTAAAGGTGTGTGTAGGTGTGTGTGTGCATGTGTGTGTGTGTGTGTGTGTTTATCTCTTCATCTGGAGTCTTTGAAGTCCAGGAGTTGGGAGTGGGGTGTGCATAGAATGTGCTGAGAGACGAAGACACAGGAGAAAGGACTTTTATTCGTGCTTCTCTGCATGTTTGGAGAAAGTTTCTGTGGCAGATGGTTCTGCACCATCCCCATGGGCTGGATCAACAGTGCTGTAACACAGAGAGGGATTTTTGGCTTCCTGAACATTTCTATTTTTATCTCCCACTGTTTTGGACAAGAGTAATATAGGACCATCATTGATTGAAGGTGAAGGGAGACAGGGAAGAATGGAGGTTCCTACGGGAGCCAATGTCTACATCAGGACGCGGGTAACAGACAAATAAGGCACACGCAGTGATTTGCAATTTTGGTAAGAAGGAAGGAGAGTCGGAGGAAAAGACGAAGTTGGAGACTGACCTCGTCCTAAAAGTATATAGAGTGAGATTCTTTTCTGTGACATATGCCTTCCTAAAAATCACTATGTCAAGAACCATGTTGCCAAACAAATCTCAGGGTTACTGGGAAAATGATGTATGGACACAAGAATAAAACAATTTTGGTTGTGCCATTAAAACATAAGGGATGCTAGTAAAAATGGTAGTTTAACTTGCACATGGTAAACCGCTAAGCAATACAAAGGCCACAGTAAATATAGCAGTTTGCTTCAATAAAACTTGATATTTGTTGGTGGCAATAGGTATTAGAAAGGTGATGAGGACTGGGGCATTAGCAAGTTGCAGCAATACCAGTGGAAGATGGAAGTGGCTCACAGCATGCAAGGTAAAACTGCGGAGGCTGCAGAATGCTTGATGCGTGCATGGGTGTGTTTGCACACGCCACCAAAGGGCTCAGCATCTGTTCTGCTAGGGTTAGTTTTCAGCAGTCCCCTTTGTTCCTGCCAAGAAATTGAGCATGAGCAACTGGAAGCAGGATACATGCTCCAATTGTTCCCTGATCTATCAATCGTGTTTTCATAACAAGCATATAGCATAACTGACTTCAGTGACTGCTGATGACACAGATGGAAAAAGCTTAACCATGTATTAGCAGCTAATCAGACTCTTTTGGGAACTGCACTAAAACTGGGCCTTTTACCACTGTGAAGATTTATATTTTTGATTGCGGTTTCTGATAAGTAGGATTTATTTCTGTATTTTTCATTTTTAACAATGATATGGTTATGTAGAAACAATTTGTGGGAGTGGGGCTACTCCTGGTAGTGCTCCAGGATAATAGGCAATGCTGGGGACTGAACTGCGGCCACATGCAAGGAAAGGTCCCTTGCGCCGCCTCTTTCTCTGGCCCCTGTACTGTTTTAAGCTTTGACTGACATATAACATTGTGGGATTTTCATATATAACATGATAATTGACATAGATAAATATTGTGAATTTAGTAACAATAAAACTTATTACTTTACCTATAACCTGCTATGATTTTCTTCCCCGATGAAAAGGAAAAGAGATATACTAGTGTAACAACTTTCAAGTACACAATAGATTAGTCACGATCACGATCACGATCTTCCCGTTGATCATCTATTTGCTAGAGCGGCACCAGTAATATCTCCATATGTCCTGTCTCATGCCAATAGAGCCAGGGCATCGCGTTACAGGAACATAAAGAGCCTCAAACCATTATATTAGGCTAGTACTGGTAACTATCTTTACCATGTTATACATTATATTCCCAGAACTTATTCATTCATACTTGCACTGTAAATGTGGATCATAGACCACCTTCACTCATGCTACATCCCACTTCAGGCCTAGAAATCACCACTCTATTCTGGCTCAATGAGTTTTTATAAAGAATATAGGGCCTCCTACAGCTCCTTTATTTGCTTGATAATAAATATTTCTTACCAAAACAAATAAAGGGATCAATTTATTACACTGATATACAAATATCTGATATACAATCTCCCAGGTATAAATAAGATATTAATACGAAATTACTTTTATAGTAATATTTATCAATTTCTACTAATAAATGACTTTCTGTTTTGTGAGCGGTATGAGGTTATACTTTTGGAATTTAGATAGCATACTTAGCATGAGTAAGATTGAGTGTCATAGAAACCAAAACTTGAGAAAACAATTGGAGGTGAGAATGCGTAGAAAATGTAGCCTTTGTATACTACTCCCGGCAAGTTAATTTCTTCAACCAATTAGGCAAACAGTATAATGTTTCAAGAAGCTAAGCACAAGACTAACATAAACGAACAATCCCATGTTGGATATTTAAGTATTTGTCTTCACTTAATCACTTGACATCCCGTTATTCAAGCAGACACTAGTAATGTTTCCATTTGAACCTATCACATGCCAGTGTAGCCCAAAGGCATCTGGTTGCTTCAGGAATATGAAGAGTCTCAAATCATTCATTCAGGGTCTTGACAATGAAGTCTGATCATCTTATAGGTGGGTGAGCACATGATCTATTTTCACGCCCCTTGGGATCCAGTCAGTAACGGCTCTAGTCCAGCAGTCGTCTCCAAATCACATTACATGTCCAGCCAACCTGATTTTTCGATGCCTTGGCAAATGAGACAGCGTCCCTGACTGTAGATCATTGAAAGAGGTTGGAACTCTTGATTCCTTCTCTCACTTGAGTGAGGCGTGATATTCAAGCATAGATCTTTCGATTCCCCTTTGGGAGACCAGAATAGCATTCTCATCCTGCTTTTCGTAGGGCCCAGGTCTCTGAGGCATATGTTAATGCAGGGAGAATGGTGGAGTCGAAGAGATGTGTCCAGAGCTGGAGGTTCTTTGTCCTTTTAGCTATTTCTTCGATGGTCTTGAAGGTATTCCATGCCACTCTCTTCCTCCTGCACAGCTCAGGTTTTAGGTCGTTCATCATGTTGACTTCTCGACCTAGGTACACATAACTGCTGCATTCAGAGATGTTTGTTCCATTGAGAGTCAATGGAGCATCTGAAACTAGTTTGTTTTTCATGAACTTTGTTTTGTTGAGATTCAACTGTAGACCTATCTTTCCACATTCACGGTTGAAGTCAGCCAGCATTTGTGCTGCTTGGCTAATGTTTGGTGTTATTAGAACGATGTCATCAGTGAAGCAGAGGTGGTGAAGTTGCCGACTGCCTATCTTCACTTCCATTCCTTCCCATTCTAATTGGTGCATGATGTTCTCAAGGGTGGTGCTGAAGAGTTTGGTGAATTGGTATCACCCTGCCGAACCCTCTTTTGACATCAATGTTTACTTCCTTGTAAAATGGTGAGATCCTGGTGGTGAATTCGTAATACAGCTCATAAAAGATCTTGATGTATTGGGTTTCTGTCTACAGACTATGAAACCATCAACTTCAAGGGTATATCCATCCCATACTTATTCTAACTTTTTTTTAGAATAATGAAATTATGGAAACAAAGTATACAAAGATTATTGAATAAAAAGCATGTGCTGTGTTTTTATAAGTGTACAAGAAAATAGTATTTAGCTCTAAGAAATTCTGTTTTTCAGTAGTAAAGTTGAAGTAATTCAATGACATTATGTAAAATATGTCAGAAGGAGTAAGATTATGCTAGGAAGATTTCACCTATGTGTATAATGAAGAAATAAAATGGATAAGTATGCAAAACAAAATAAACAATGGACATTGACATAAAACTTGAGATTCTCGAAGAAGAAAACAGAGGGAGAGGGGTTAGAAATCGTGAGTAATGTATAAGAGAAGGTAAGATTACTTTTTTTCTGTTATCATTTTTGGTTTGCTATTTTTGGGGGTCACACCCGCGATACTCAGGGTACTCCTGACTCTACACTCAGGAGTTACTCTTGGCAGTACTCAGGGGACCATATGGGATGCCAGTGATCGAACCAAGGTCGTTTGCCTGCAGGGAAAACACCCTCTCCCCACTCTGCTTATTACTTTTGAGAAAGAAAGTCAAGAAACCCGAAAGACATTATAAAGGATCTAGGTAAACCTGTGACCGAAAAACAAAGACTTAAAAAAAACCTGCTCATGATAAAACTTTGAAGTGGCTGAGTTATTGAGAATATCTATCCGTATTCTGTCACAGCTGATCCAGCAATAGAAATGTGGCTTGAATAAGAGGTAATTTTTCCAAGGTTGTGCAGAAAGTCAGAGATAAAGCAAGGGAAGTAGCTTGGCCATCCTTAGCGGCAATCTAATTTTACATCCTTCAATATACATTATCAAGTTCACATTCTCCTGAGAGTTTGGGAGTTATTTCTGTTTCTTTATTTCTATTTCTATAATTCAGTTTTTTATAGAACTCTAAAACCAATGCATGCAACTAGGACAAATTGTGCTAAAGCAAGGAATAGGTCTTGTTCCAATGAGTATATTAAGTCACAAATAATGCTTGGGAAGAAAAACGAAATAGCAGTAGAGTAAAAAATAGAGTAAGAGCAATGATTTTAAACTGGTTACTTGGAACACAAATTTTTAAGAGAGAAACTAAATGATTAGAAAATAATACCTACGAATTTATGAGAGTCTAAAAGGTAGTAGTGCTCACATGTTTAGACAAATCCTTAGCAAAGAATAAGATGATTCTCGCAATATTAAATCAGTATGCCTTTTCTTTCTTCCCTTTTCCCCTTACCCCAGAGCATTCATCCTGGGTGGAATTTCTTAGTGTTTTAACTACTAATACTGACTGCCAGCCCAAGCACTAAAGGTCTGCGCCCCATGACTAGGCCCTTGTTGATAGAAGACTCATTAATACCAAGAACTTTCCAGACTCCAGCCAGAGAAATAGCACAGAGGTTAAGGTGCCTGCCCTGCACGCTACTGCTCCTGGTTTGATCCCTGGCACCACATATGATCTCCTGACTACTGACAGAGAGATCTCTGAGCACAGAACCAGGAGTAAACCCTGAGTAGAGTTGGGTGTGGCCCTAAAAATGAATAAGAATTTAAAAAGAAAGAATATTCCAGATTCAAGGGCATCATTTCTATATAATTATGTATTACAGCTTTACGATTTTCTCATCTCCATCTCTAAATGAGTTTGACAAAGATATTGTGAGTAGGAGACAGTATCTTACACATTCCAGTACTCACAGAAAGTTATTGTAGTTTGCTTCTGGTTAGTAAATTGAGTTGCAAGATAAAAGCTAGTTCGGGATACCTCCCTGAATATTTCATCTAAGCCCCCACGACCTACTGTGACTATCAAAAAGTGTTGAAATTTCATAGTCACTTTCTCATAATCTATTTTATTTTATAAACCTTCCATTCTAGCAAACTATCATATATAAATATACTTGTATTGGCCTTGGGGGCCATACCTTGAAGTGCTCAGGACTTACTTCTGACTCTGCACTCAGGGATCATTCAAGGTGATGCTCAAGAGAACATATGGGATGCTGGGATTAAATCCCAGTCAGCTGAGTGTGAGGCAAGCACCCCCGTACTGTACTATTGCTTTGGCCCTAAAACACTGCATTTTGAACAGAATAATAACTATTATATAAAAATATATAAAATATTATATATAAAATTACTATATTAGTATAGTTATTTTGGTTCTGGGTTTCTTTGTTTTTATGGTTTTTTTTATTTTGCTTTTTGGGTCTCACCTCGCAATTCTCAGGGGTTACTCCTGGCTCTGCACTCAAGAATTATTCCTCAAAGTGCTAAGGGGATCATACAGGATGCCAGGGGATCAAACCCAGGTCAGCCGTATGCAATACAAACACCCAATTTACTGTACTATTGGTCTGGTCTTAGTGTATTTATTTTATACATTATAATTTCATACTATATATCCATACTATATATCTAATTATTTAATACATACTATGCATTTTCCATGTTATACAGAATATTTGTAATTCTTTTTTAATATGGTTAAATAAGATGCTAGCATATTTTATAACATTTTTCTAGCATATTTTATAACATATTTCTCCAGTGTTTGTAATTATGAATACTTTTAATCATTATAGCATTTTTTGAGTTTTGGCTTTTTTCATATTCAACAGCCTCAGTGATGAATTTCATAACTAGTACTCTATTTTTAAATTATTTTCCTAGGATAAACAACTTGCATTAAAATAACTTAAAACAGCATATGCAATTTTATAGCTTTTATCTCTACATGCCAAATATATTTCCAAAGGCATCGAACCAGTGTAAGTTACAAACTGCAATATTTGAAAGTGGCTAATGTAGTGTCAGTGTCAGTTGTGTGTGTCTTCCATGTCTCCATAGACAAAAAATAAACAATTCATCAAACATTCAAAACCAACCTTTGGTCCAGTATTTTGCTGGATCTCAGAAATGCAAAGGTGGTTAAATACAGTTTATGCTCAAGGGGCTCTGGATAATTTTACCACTGATAACTCCAGAGCCTAGAGAGTCAGAAATTACGGACAACCAGATACTTACATGCTCAGTGAACCAACAGCTTTTGAAGAGCCTTTGAATGGTGATGTCTCTTCCAGATTTGTGTCATTCCATCTTGAGCCTGTCTTTCTCACTCAGCTGTCAACACATTCGTAAATATGTGTATTCTGTATACCACTCAAAAACAGACTGATCAACTCTATATAATTCTCAGGTGAATCTAGTGATTTGAAACCCAGACAGCATTTTTTTTCAAGTTTCCATGTAAGAATTGTCATAACTCTTCTATGGTGTTTTCTTGGCTGCAAGAAAAAATTTTTTCTTTGAAGGAGAAACACTGAAACATAATTAAAAAAATTGTTTTCGTCCTTTTTCTGCTGCCACCAGGTAGAAAGAAAGTGTAAAAATAATTTCCTTGTTTACTCTATGACTATCCTAATTTAATTAATCTCTACTGAATTATCGTTGTGTTGGAAGGCTTGTCTCAAATTCCTATTCATTCCCCATCTTGATCTAGGCTTAATCCTAATCTCAGAGCCTCATTTCTTCCATCAAGATCAGGATCAACCAGCATCACTGTGATCTAACAAATCTTTCCTCTTAATTTCAGCCATCTTTGATCTTCTTTCTATCCCTCTTCCAGTTTATGATTGGCATTGAATTCAGCATCTTATCATTAAACCATTACCAAATTGAGACTTGCTTTATTAAATACTTACTTTCCTTGCACTTGTCTATAAACCCAACCATAAAGACCTAAAGAGAGGATAAAATTACATTTACTCAAATAGGACCTGTGCGTAGTCCCAGATACGTATTACATATTACAACAGTGTTTGATTAGCAGTGATTAAAAAGCAAACACATGCCCAACTTAATGGAACTTGATATTGGAAAGAAACTGCAAAAAAATGAGACTCTCTTTACCTTAACCTTTCATCCTGGCATATTTTAATTCTCGGGGTGTATACACATAAGGGAAACAGAGAATCTGACAATAAGCACTCCTGAGGAGAAAACAAAGCAGCAATTTTGAGAGTGCTACTGAGACAGAGGTTAGAACTATGGGTCAGTCAAGGTGAAAGGGCAAACATTTGGGTTCTGAGTTGAAACCTCCCTAAGGGGCAACAAAACAAGATTACATACTATGTCTTAGAAGCAAGGGCATACTAGAGTGAAAATAGCTGCATCTGGAATTTCAGCTTTCACTGAATGAAGTAATCGTGCATTAGTATTACAGTACTAAAATTATACCCATTAATAATATTTCTCACAGCCACCACCAAAGCTTTTTAAAAATATCTAATCTTTGGTAACTAAGCAGTCATATTAAAGTTGAAATAAAATAATTTATTTAAGAATACAATAACTATTAATATAAGAGCGTGCGGTGAGTTTTTAAATGTTGGCTCTTGTATCAACATCACGATAATAACATAAAACTCCATGTGCATTTCTTTATAATGTTGCTCCTACAGAAAATTTTAACCACCCCCACGTCTAGACAACACTGAAAAACTTCTTCCCACTACAGATTACTTTGACAAATCCTGAAATTTCATATCTTTAATATTTAATAATATTAAATATTATTAAATATGAAATAAACATCTTATCTTACTTGTCACTTGTCTTCCCGTTGTTCATCGATTTGCTCGAGCAGGCTCCAGTAATGTCTCCAGTCATTGGGAATGAGGTCCATTATTGTTACTGTTTTGGGCATATCGAATACACCACAGGTAGTTTGCCAGGCTCTGCCGTGATTCTGGATTCATCCCAGAGGACCCAGTCTTTTTCTATGTTAGACCATCAGTCATCCACCATCTTGGGAAAATTAATTAAAATGTTCTAAATGTGTAAAAGTGATTGAGAAGTTGAAGAGATAGTACAGTGGGTAGTTCACCAGCCTTGTATTCGGCTGACCTGGTTTCATCCCCAGCACCCCATATAGTGCCCCAAGCCAGCCACAAGTGATTCCTAAGTGCAGAATCAGGAGTAAGCCCTGATCATCACTGGGTGTGGTCTCCAAACCAAAAAATAATAAAATAAAGAGCCAAAACAATAGTACAGCATGTAGGGCATTTGCCTTTTACACAGCCAACTCAGGTTCAATCTTCAGCATTCCATATGAGCTCCCGAGCGCCACCATGAGTGACCGCTGAGTGTGGAGACAGGAGTAACCCCTGCGGGCCTCTGGGTGTGGCCCCTAAAACAGAAAGATCTCCTCTGGGGCTGGAGATTTAGCACAGCCTGTAGGGCATTTGCCTTGCACGTGACTGACCCGGGTTTGATCCCCAGCATCCCATATGGTCTCCCAAGTACCACTAGGAGTAATTCCTGAGTGAAAAAGCCAGGAGTAAACCCTGAGCATTGCTGGGTGTGACCCAAAAAGAAAAAAAAATCTCATACTTAATAATATGGCATGCATTATTATTTTTGTGTCCTTTTTTGTTGTTGTGTTCCTTGTCCATGTTAAGTAATTTTTATTATTTAAATACCGCAAAATTTGCTTTTCCCACTTATTATTTTTACATTTAGGTTATTTCCAATTTGGAGCTATAAGTAAAGCTTTCCTGAACACTCACATATAGGCCTCTTTTTAGTTATCCCCTGATCCCCCTCAGGTTAAATACCCTATAGCAGAAAAGCTGTCACCTGCTAATGATACTAGATTATATGGGAAACAAAAATGTATTCCAGGACTGTTTGCACTTACAGATAGCAGAAGCTGATAGATCAAGCTGCTCTACATGTGCCATAAGTTGGTCTTTCAATAATTATTGTTATTGGGTTTGCACTGTGGTTTGTCTTTGCACTTTCCTAATAAATAATACTATTGAGCATTTTTATCTCAAGCTTATTGACCAGTATTTAAACATTCTGTCTGAAGAGCTTCTTTACCTATCATTTTTATTAGATTATTTGCCAGATACATATTTGGAAATGTTTTCTCTCAATCTGTTGCTTCATTTTCCATTTCTTAATGCTGTCTTTAAGAGAATAGAGTTTTACAGACATTGAAATTATCTACGTTTTGACTATTGATTTTATCTTGTGTCTATGCAACCTGACTTACAATGTAGTTACAACATTTGTTTACAAATTCCTCAGAACACTTGCATTTTCACTTTTAGGTCTATAATAGACTCGCACTTAGATTTTGTTTGTGGTATGAGTAAACCTTTTATGAGAATAATCAATCATTCCACTATCATCATTGTAGGCTATTGCTTCCCATTTAATTATTATCATCTTCCAGACTCAGCAGTTTATCCCAGGACTGGAACAATCGTGAGTGGGTAAGATGCCTGTCTTAAGCACAGCTGACCAGGGTTCACCAGCAAGTTTTTATCCTAAGTACCATATATGATTCTCTGATCCCCACCAGAGTCATTCCTTAGTGTAGAGCCAGGAGTAATTCCTGAGAACCACCAGGTATGGTCCCCAAAAGAAACAAACAAAAAATAGTCTATCCCAATGACCAATGTATGTGCTGTCTTTATGCAGTATACTGTTTGGATTAATAGATATCTGTAAAAAGAGCAGGCAAAGACCAGGCAAAATATGGACCAGGAGGACTTGTCAGTGGTTTTAATCTATTGCAAGTAAGTGGGAGTCAGAGGTTAGGTAAGACAGAGAAGGAACCAGTGTGCAAGTAATTGTTGGAAATGGCATTACCAGCCTAGATCTGAGCAAAGTCTTTATTAATGATTGGCAGAACTAGGTGCATAAGTCAGTCAGTGCATGTCATTCACTATACTGAAAACAGGAAACAGGAAACAGCTGCTGACAAAAAGCATGTTTCTATCTCTTCACCATCTAGTCCATATTTTTACAACAGGAAGGCAGGCAGGCAGGCAGGCAGGCAGGAAGGAAGGAAGGAAGGAAGGAAGGAAGGAAGGAAGGGAGGGAGGGAGGGAGGGAGGGAGGAAGGAAGGAAGGAAGGCAGGAAGGAAGGAAGGAAGGAAGGAAGGAAGGAAGGAAGGAAGGAAGGAAGGAAGGAAGGAAGGAAGGAAGGAAGGAAGGAAGGAAGGAAGGAAGGAAGGAAGGAAGGAAGGAAGGAAGGAAGGAAGGAAGGAAGGAAGGAAGGAAGGCAGGCAGGCAGGCAGGAAGGAAGGAAGGAAGGAAGGAAGGCAGGCAGGCAGGCAGGCAGGCAGGCAGGCAGGCAGGCAGGCAGGCAGGCAGGCAGGCAGGCAGGCAGGCAGGAAGGAAGGAAGGAAGGAAGGAAGGAAGGAAGGAAGGAAGGAAGGAAGGAAGGAAGGAAGGAAGGAAGGAAGGAAGGAAGGAAGGAAGGAAGGAAGGAAGGAAGGAAGGAAGGAAGGAAGGAAGGAAGGAAGGAAGGAAGGAAGGAAGGAAGGAAGGAAGGAAGGAAGGAAGGAAGGAAGGAAGGAAGGAAGAAATTAGTAGGATAATTGATAGAATCCACAGGGCTGTTTTAATGAGAGTGCCAAAAGAAACCCTCTCCAAAGCAGGGACCAAAATGACAAGACAGAGACATCAAGCAAAAAGTCTAGAAAGGCGCATTCCATTAAGAAGATATGGAGAGAGCAAATGACTCCAGGCAGATTGCAGTAGAGGCCAGAAAGTATTCTGCGTGCATATTGAACATAGGTGCACTTCAAAAATACACGTTTATATGCCAATAAATTTGTTTTAACAGTATTATAAACCTGGACATGAAAAAGTGCATACTAATGTAATGTGTACCAATTTACAAAAATATTAATTAAATATATTTACTAAATATGATTATTTTTAATGTAACTCTTTTTCTTACTTTTTTTTCCTTTTTTTTTTCTTTTTGGGTCACACCCGGTGATGCTCAGGGATTACTCCTGGCTAATTGGCTCAGAAATTACTCCTGGTGGTGCTCAAGGGACCATATGGGATGCGGGGATGGAACCGGGTCTGCCTCGTGCAAGACAAGCAGCCTACCCGCTGTGCCATCGCTCCAGCCCATCCTTTTCTTTAAACCAAAGTACTATATTTACCAATTCATTCTTAGTTGAATTTTAGACGTACAATATTGCAGTGCGGTGACCACCACCAGGGTCAACTTCCCTCCAATAATGTTCCCAGAATATTTCGATTGTTTAAATGTTGCTTTCACTTGCAGATAGATTATAATCTATTTAAAGTCCCGTTTGCCAGTACTTTGGACAATTCTCTCAGTCTCTGCAAAACTTTCAATATTGGCCCTAAACTTGCCAAACTTCACAAGGCAAAGCCCCTGAAATCTGCTCATTCATCCTAAGATTTGAATGAGCACCTCTAGCTTCTCATTAACAGTCTGTAAAAGTAGCACCTTTGACCACATGCCATCCCCATCCCCCTTCTTCCCCCAGATTTTAGTGCGGTGCCCTTGGTATCTTATTAAAGTGCAAATAAGTTCTGGTTCACCAGGTCTGTATAGAGTCTGAAATTCTACTTCTGGAAATAAAAAAAAAAACCTTTATAATGCCTACTCTACTGTTCTTGACACTTTGACTAATAAAACCTTAGAAGAATCCCAATAAATACACATTTCTTTGGCTTCTAGTGATATTTAAGTGCTCATAGATTTTTAGTGCCTGTTAGGATGACACTCTGGGCAATGGCGCAGATGGTCTGCTTCTTAATCTGGCTCTGGTTGTAATAATTAAGTTAAATAACATATGCCAGAGCACTCTGTACATAATAAGTGCACAATTAATGATATTTTATCTAGTGATAAGATAACTGCCTCAAATAAAAACTGAATTACTGATGATGGCACTATTAAAACCATGTCTTAATAAAATACATTCTTAAATACACTGGACTTTGCATGTCTTTATGTACAAACTGGGATCAGTTAACATATGGTGTACTTTCTTTGTATTCAACAATATGTTAAATACTTTGAGAACAGAAACAGTTCTGCAGAATACGCTCTGCCCTCAAGGATCTCCAATACAGTTTAAAGAGTAATAAAAATAATTAAAGAGAGAATATAATTAGCACTAATTAGTACTGTAGCACATTAATTACTATAGGGGATCAGAAGCAAGTGAGATCAATGAAGACTGGTGTTCGCTCCCTGTTTTACATCCCACTATGGGCAAATTTAATAGGCAAGGAGACCAAGTTAAGCCACCAGCTACCTTGACTTCTCTATTTCCAGGTCAGCTCAAAGGTAGCAAAAGATGATGAGGTCGTATTTTCCCTAGTATACTGTTTTTTGCTTGCAGAGATGTTTGGGGAATGGGTGAGGGGATGGAATGATACGACTTATCAACCATTAAAGATCTGCCAAAAGGCAGTGAAAGGTATCAGGCTGTAGTTTGTCGACAGAAATTCTCAAATGTGTGGTAAGATTTTTTAATTTCTTTTCACCCTTTTTGCTCTCATCCAGACTCAGGACTGAACCTAGGAGCACTTTTAGTGATTCATATGCCTGTTCTTCTTACAGTGAAAAAAAATAAGGCAATATTTGAGTCTGTCTTTTTGGAATTCTATGTATTTTGATGATAATCCAAACACTAGTTGGCTTTCATTCAACTGTGAATGAATTGTAATTTTGCCAGTACACCAAAAGAAAAATTTGATTATCACTTTTCACCATTTGGTTGGTTTAAACTGACCTGTAGGGCAGTCTCACTTTTATTGGTGTGTGTATGTGCATGTGTGAGTGTTGGGACTGGAGTTATAAGGTCAAAGAAAAATGAAGTCAAATGCGTCGATGTTCAGTTATTTTAAGATTTTGAAATATTCTTTTGACAGGTCACTCACTATTTCTCACTGCTATTTGCTCTTTATAGTTAAATGTGAAACAAAATGTAAACACTTAGTCTAATAATAACATATCTTTAACACAATTGAAAGCTAGGAATATGGGGAAAAATAGACAGTCTTTAAAATTTGTGAGAAGAATAATATAATCAATGTCATCAATGAGCTCTCATGGAAGCAAAAGCTTGAAATAAATTGTAAATGGAGTGTTTGAAAACATTGGGTAATAGACAATTTAGGAACAGGGTTGACGAACAAACCATAAACAGACAACATGGTTCAAAAATTACCTTTCTCCATTTCATCTAAATTCCTATTATCTACACTTGACCTGTGCTGAAAACTCATATAATTAGGCCAGTATTTTCCATATGTGTCACCTCAAGTCCCATCCTTTGTAACTGAAGCATGAACCAGTTCAGTCTAAAGTCACAGACTAATTTAGTATGATTTTATAGAAATCTACCAAATGATGATCTCTCTGAACTTGCCCTATTTTTCTTGTATCCTCAACAACTGTAAGATTACAAACAATATACTTATAGTGTTCCCTCTTAAGAATATTTATGCATTTTTATGCATTTTTATACATCATTTTTATGCATTTCAGTTGACTTACTTTTGTTATATGATAGGCTCATCATTATTTAATGAAAATCCATATTATGATAAAATCTATATTGATCTTAGAAATCAGAATTTCTTCCCTTGAGTCTCTTAAATAAGTTGATGAGACAGAAAGCATGCAAAAATGGTTTTGAAAGCTCACATAACATTTTAATTATAAAATGGCCATTTAATAATTTATAGACACACCCAGTAAAATTGTAGGAAATACCACTTTCCAGACTCTGTCGGATCTGAGAATGAAAATAAAATGCATGCTGGATTCTTATTTTTATGGAACTACATTCATGTGAGGGAGACAGATAATTAAATAACAAATATACATAGGACCTGAACAGTCCATTAAGAAGGAAGCACAGTGCACTAAGGGAATACAGAGAAGGTACCACTGACCAAATATACTGGTTGAAGGGAAATGCTGTTTCAGGGAGATTACATTTTGCTGTCTGAAATGAGATCTAAAGGAAGAGTGATGTGAACAAGATGGAGTACTTCTGTTCCTAAGTAAACATCTGATATGCTACAATGCTCATTGGATCCTTTAGTTAGCGGGCATGATACCTTGATACTGTTAGTAGGCTATCTCAAGACCAGAATGTCTTCGAAGTTGTAATTATCACTTTAATAACCGAGTCAGAAAAGGGAGAACATAACTTAAATTTATCAATTTAGTTTTGGTCACTTAAACTTAGTGTTTCTAACACAAAGGTATAGTCAGGATACATGTGAATTAGCAGATATATATTTGGAGAGTAATTATGTTTCTCAGAATACAACCTGTAAAACAAGAATATATTTTAGCTTAAGTTCTATATATGAAAATTCAACAAGAAAATAATGGGGCCCGAGCCATCGTATAATGGGTAGGATATTTGTCTTGCATGTGGCCAGCCTGGGTTCGATCCCTGGCATCCCATAGGGTCTCCCAAGCACCACCAGGACTAATTCCAGGAGTAACCCATGAGTAGGCTCGGTGTGAGCAAAAACAAAAAAATAAATGAAAAGAAAGAAAATAAGTTCAAGATGGAAAAGAAACATTCCAAAGCAGAGATGTAGATAACAAGAGATGTAGATGTAGATGAGCATATTAATGAATGTAGATGAGCATATTAATGAATGTTTAGAATTAGCCTTTTATAAATGAATGAAAACAAAAATCAATGAAGCACATCTAAAAATAGCTAATCTCCAAAAACACAGCAAAATAGATTGTTAGCAAGGACATAGAACACAAGTAGTCCTCTTGTGTTGCTGGTGGAATTACCAAGTGATACATTCACTTTGGAAAGCAGCTTGACTGTTTTTTTTTAAGCTATATAATATAAACAATATGAACCCTTAATTACATTCCTAGACAAACTGAAATTTATGGTGCATGTAGGTTTGCATGTATATAGATATTTTGTAAGTACTCAAAACAGTAAACACATAAATATTCTTCTAGGAGGAAATGGAGCAACAAGGAGTGAGACATCCATTATTCAAAGGATTGATCTAGAAAACCATCATCACTTAGATCAATTTTAAATGTGATCAACTTAAGTGAAATAAATCCATCTCAAAATCTATAGATGGGTAAAGAGCTTAAACCAAAAGAAGCATAAACAAATATATGAGAGTCTATCAAAGACATCAAACTAGAGTTTACCAATGGGGGCTGCCGGAGCGATAGCACAGTGGGGAGGGCGTTTGCCTTGCACGCAGCTGACCCGGGTTCAATCCCTGGCATCCCCATATGGTCCCCAAGCTCTTCCAGGAGTAATTCCTGAGCAAAGAACCAGGAGTAATCCCTGATTCGCCTCGGGTGTGACCCAAAAAGCAAAAATAAATAAATAAATGAATAAAGTTTACCAATGGATGGAGTAGAAAGTATTTGAGTGACAAAGTTAAGTTATACTTGACCATCATCCAAGTATTATCTATAATGTATGTTATATGTTACATGCATATACATTCATATTGAATTCATATCATGTATGCATACATTATGCATA
Organism: Cryptotis parvus; assembly: GCA_021461705.1. Taxonomy (NCBI): domain Eukaryota; kingdom Metazoa; phylum Chordata; class Mammalia; order Eulipotyphla; family Soricidae; genus Cryptotis; species Cryptotis parvus. The sequence continues at coordinate 96,792 of JAJIBD010003018.1, forward strand.
TCCCTGCTGACATAAATTAATATTATACATTTATAAATTACTATAATTATATATTATAATTAAGATAAATCCCTTAATTATAGAGAAGGCATGGAACTTGCTCTATTAGTCAGTCCCTCTGATTGTCCTCTTAAAAACCCTTATTTGCATACCCAGTTCGATTGGTTCCCCGCATCCTGTAATTTGCATAAAGACACATCTACAGTCTAATTGGTCAGATGCAATCTGATGCCTTTTTGGGTCACACCCACCGATGCTCAGTTTACTCCTGGCTCTGCACTCAGGAATTAACTCTGCGGTGCTCAGGGAACCGTATAGGATGCCCAAGATGGAACCCAGGTCGGTCGCGTGCCCTCCCCGCTGGACTATCGCTCTGGCCCGCCCCCCCACTCCCACTAGTTTGTACTGAACTAAACTTGCTTATATTTGAGAGGGACCGAGTGGGACGTTTGCCTTGCAGGCGGCCAATACAGATTTCATTCCCGGACCCGCTATGGTGCCCCAGTCCTGCCAGTAGTGATCCCTGAGCACAGAGTCAGGAATAAGCCCTGCATACCAATAGGTGTGGCACCAAAACATCAACAAAAAGCAATTTTGGGGTTTTTTTTTTGCTTTTTGGGGGGGGTCACACCCAGCAATCCTTAGGGGTTACTCTTTTTTTTTTAGGGGGGCAAGCACCGCCAGGGAGTAATTCCTGAGTGTAGAGTCAAGAGTAAACCTTGAACATTGCTGGGTGTGACCCTCCCAAAAAAAAGAGTATACCACCTACACGGCAGAGCCTGGTAAGCTACCCGTGATTTATTTACTTGTTATGCCAAAAACTAGTAACAATTATGGACTTCAATTCCATGACCTGAAGAATGGTTTCGGGCTTCTCCTCTCCCTGGAGCAAGCAGATGCCCTTGGGTTACACTTGCTTGTGACAGGATTTATGGAGATGTTACTAGTGCCCACTGGAGCAAATCAATGAACAATGGGAAGATAGTGACATGGAATTAAGGTAAATTAGAAATAACTTACTTGCAGGATTCTAAGCCATATAAAAATGTTCTACAATCAAGAAAGTGGGACTTAATGCCCTGGCCCTTAATTATGTACATACTTAATGACTGTCTTCCAAAGAGTATACAATTGGAAGAGGGAAAAATTAAAATTCTATGGTAAATAAATATGACTAAAACAATTGAAATAGGTAGTCAAAGTTAATTTCAACATAATTAAGTTGATGTGTCATTTTCTTTATTTGGGGGCTAAACCCAACAGTGCTCACAGCTTGCTCCACATTCCGTGCTCAGAGATCACTCCTTGGGAGGACTCAGGGATGATATATGGTGCGGGATCAAACCTCAGGCAGCTGCATCAGAGGCAAGCACCTTATCTGCTGTGCTGCTGCTCCAGCCCTTCCTGTCTGACATGCAGAGAAGGGGCTCTTCATCTCTGTTTGTTCTCCTGTAGATTGACTTATAATTTAGTCTAATTATGGGAAAAGAAGCAATTCCTGGTGAGGGGCAGTCTATGAAATGACACCAGTTCAATGGACTGTACTGAATGCTTTGTACCCAAAAGGCTCAAACCCCAGTATCATTAGGATCTCATTAGTGGTTACTCATCAGGAGGAACCACTGAGAACTCATCCAGGAGTGGCAGCTCCCAAAGTACAAAACAAAACCAAGACATAAAAAGAAAGAAAACAGCAGTATTCTTCAGAACTGTTCAGGGTCAGTAAAAACAAGCACAGGGGCTGGGGGTCACATTTGGCTGTGCTTGGGATTTATTCCTGGCTCTGTCTTCAAGGATCACTGCTGATGGTGCTCAGGGAACCATATGTGGGACTGGGGATGGAATCCAGGCCTGGCCTCATGCAAGCCAATTGCTTTGCCCCTAAACTATTCTCTCTAGCCCAATACTCATTTTCTTTAGAAGAAAGATGAATCATGGAAACCAGTATAGAATTTTTTTTAAGTTTTTTGAACTGAGGGAAACAACAAATAATTGTTGTTTACTTTGTAAACAACAATTTGTAAATTGTTGTATACTTTAAGGAAAAGAGCATTTGCACGGTGAAATTTTATGCAGAAGCAACTTTACTCATAGTCAACACAATTGGACTATATCTCAATTTTCTCATGGCTAGTTTTAACCTCACTGAGTAAGAGTCACATTTAATGAGGAAGATGTGGTTGTAAACAAGGAGAGGATATTAAACCTCAAATTCAAAATGTCCACAGAGGATCGTCTTTGCTGCCAATTACTTCTGGTCATTCTCTTGGCCCCAGTTGGAAATGTTAGTCCAAAACTAAAACTAAATTGACACAATTTTAAAAAAAGAAACAAATTTATTTTTTAAAAAAATCAAACTTAAGGAACTGGAAAAGAAATTAAGTAACTTAATATGTCTGTGCAAGGGATGTAAAACTTCAGCTGTTCTTGGATTTGTTAAATGCCTATTTTATTTTAAAATACTTTTTGGGAATAGGCAAAACCCAAAAAGGTGTTTTATGAGCACTTTTTCCATTCATGTAGAAATATCCCAAAGGAAATATAATCTCTATATTTCTGTTGCTTTCACACTAACATCAAAGAATTATTTTGTAAGAGTTATTTGATATAGTAATAGGTTTTGGAACATTTTTCCAAGGCTTTCAAATTGTTTTTCTTGGGGGAAAATGTATTCACATATAACCAAGGGGAAACTAATTCATGCACCAAGTTCAAATTCAGTTCAAAATTCTTATACCAAATTATTCAAAAGAAAATCCTTACTGGCCTAGAAAATAATAAAATTCTCTTAAAAATAACATTTTCATTTTGGCTATGTATCTTTACAGTAGATACATATAAAATGTTCTTTATTGCTATACTAATTTTATATATACTATATAAAGAAGTAAATTTATATAATGGAAATGAGAATACCCAAGTTCTGGTATGATGCCAGAAATGTGTGATGCATCACTTCACATAATTTTGCAAGGAGTTCAAACAAGGAATGGAAGAGGAGATTCTTATTCTTAGCTGATTAAACATCTAAAAGTTGTTCAAGTCCCTAACACCAAAAGCAAAGAGATTTAATTTTCATTTTCAAAAATGATTGTGGCTTTGGACATTTTTTATCTTTAGTCCAATAATATTTAGGTACCATTGCCTGTTTTTTAGACCCTGAAAATAAGGAGTTGTAGTGGCGCTACATATAGAGCAGTTGCTTTACTTGTGTGAGGCCCTGGGAATGATCTTTGGCACTACATAGAAAAATCATAGCAAAAATAATCTAATGATTATTTCTTCAAATTTTGTTCTATTTATTCAGCCCCTTTTTTGTGAAATGATGGTGGTAGATCAGTCATATCTTGTAGTCCTCAGGTGGTACATATGATACATTGCTCAAAGATCATTCCTGTTGATACTTGAGGGGCCATATGTGATGTTAAAGATCAAATAAGTGTCAGTAGAGTTCAAAACAAATGCCTTAAGCCCCGAATGATCTCTATGGACCCTGACTCCATTAAAAAAATTATTGAAGCACCACAACAAAGCTGTTCATGATAAGGTTGCAGTCTTACAGTGTTCCAATACCCATCCCTCCACGGTGTACCTTTATCAGCACCAATGTCCCCAACCTCCCACCACCTTCGATCCCCACTTCTCCCACCTTGCTCACCTAGCTCTATAGCAAGCATTCTTCTTCTTCTTCTTCTTCTTCTTCTTCTTCTTCTTCTTCTTCTTCTTCTTCTTCTTCTTCTTCTTCTTCTTCTTCTTCTTCTTCTTCTTCTTCTTCTTCTTCTTCTTCTTCTTCTTCTTCTTCTTCTTCTTCTCCTTCTTCTCCTTCTCCTTCTCCTTCTCCTCCTCCTTCTCCTTCTCCTCCTCCTCCTCCTCCTCTTTCTATTATTTTTGCTAAAGAAAACATGTTATTGAAACCACCTTTGATGTTGAGATCCTGGAATGTTCTGTCTATATTGCCCTCATTGAACCATAGGAGTTCTGATCTAATCTCAAGATCTTGATCCACTTTAATCTTAATTTTTAAATTTGTATGTATGGTGTGAGATAGGGATGCTTTATAACTTTTCTTTAAAGACACCATATTTTTGACCTTCACCATGAGATCAATAAGCTCAGAAGAAGTGTTATTACATACGCTAGATTACTGGGCCTTTAGAAACATCACCAAAGTGGCAGACCCCTAAATATTTGTGTTTTGACGCCACACTTAACAGTGCTCTTGTGCTACTCCTAGCTTTGTGCTCAGCATCACTCCTCAAAGTACTCAAGGAACCATATGTCATGCTGCAGACTTAAGCAGGGTCAGCTACAATCAAGACATTTACTATAACCTTCGTACTATCAGCCCGACGCAATTACAGAGTACTTTCATGGTAATCATTTCCCATATTCATTCCCCATACTCTGGAACGTAAATATCTATAGTAGTTACCAGTTGCTGCCCTAATGAGTACAATAAACATTGAATAGAAGTTAATATAATGAGCCAACTCGCTATTTTGTATTAGAGAAATATGACATGCTCCATAGTTAAGATTATGACAGGTTTGGAGAGTTAACATAAACCTTGTATTGTGAATTTCATCAGGTAGGATAAATCCCTTCCTCTGATCTTCACTAGAAAATATAGAGAGATCACCCTTGAGATCAGCATACCGATGTAACTGGATATGATGAACTAAGATGACAACAAAACCATATTTGGAACAATTATTTTATTTGAGTCATTAATGGAATGAATTCCATAACTATCTTACTATTTTCTCTGATCAATTCCTGTGCTCTCCAAAGACTAAAGAGATGAGTTGAATAAAGATGTGGCTCAAAGCTACTATTCCTGTTTCTTGATAGTGGTGCAATCACTATAACCCTTGCTAGAAAGTGGCTTCATTTGTATGTAGTCTTTTTGAAGGTCAAAGAAGGTATAGTCATTTTCTTTTTTTTTTTTTTGTTTTTTGCTTTTTGGGTCACACCCGGCAATGTTCAGGGGGTTACTCCTGGCTCTGCACTCAGGAATTACTCCTGGTGGTGCTCGGGGACCATATGGGAAGCCGGGGATAGAACCTGGGCTGGCACAGACCGGCCGCGTGCAAGGCAAACGCCCTACCCGCTGGGTATAGTAATTTTCAATATACTTTTCTTACCATAAAAACACATCTTCTGTGTATTAGAGAGCCAATAAGTGAATTCTACAAGTTGTTGAATGTAAAAATTTAATCAACACATTCTAACTGGATATATAACCACAAAACTGATCAAGGACCAGTTAAACCCACTTTGAGATAGACATATGTAAAAAATTCCAATGATCAGTTGACCTCCTTAAGTCACTACTGTGATTAAATAAAGAAATTATTCCTAGTTATTACTATAAATTTGTATTACTTTTCTCTCACCCTAGTATTAACTACAGGACACTTTGTTGAAGTCTAGCAGTAAGATTAACAGTACTGGGGCCGGAGGCGATAGTCCAGCGGATAGGGCATGTGCCTTGCATGCAGCCGACCCGGGTTCGATTGCCAGAATCCCATGTGGTCCCCCATGCAGTGCCAGGAGTGATTCTGAGTGCAGAGCCAGGAGTAACTAACCCCTGAACATCGCTGGGTGTGACCTGAAAAGCAAAAATCTATATAAATAAATAAATAAAAAAGATTAATAGTACTATCTTTTATGGCGGTGTAGTAAGTTTCTTGATGTTTCAGATGCTCTAATTATTATTCAGATAATAATTAGAATTAATATGTAAAGTTGTCAAAGTTGAAAAGCTTAGGAATAAGATAAAAATCAATTTTATTAGAACATATAAGCAACAAAACATTTTCAAAATATTCTTAGGTTACAGCTGTGCTATACACTCAATTTTATGACCAGAAATAGGCAAACACATTCACTTATTTTGGGGTGTACTATACCTCGTACTCTTATTTTACTCGCTAGTCCTTATTGAATGTAATCCTGATTATAGAACCACATGAAAGTAGAAAAAATGAAAATATTATGAATAATAAGCTACCTTATTCTTTTTCTTTAAAAATAAGTTAAAGAAAATACATAATGAAAATCTTGGCAAGGTCTTAGGCAAGAATTAATTCAATTTTTGTGGAATGCTGTAGAAATAAATTTTGGGTTTGATTTTTTCAGAACTCTCAGTCCCTGTGGTTATAGACAAAAAAAAGTTTCTTTAAGGACAATCTCCAAAGTGTTCAGGTCTCAAGATTCTTAGGAGGACCGTGAACTAGGAATTAAAAGCACAGAATTCATTATTTTCCCTTAATTTTTCTGGCAGTCTTAGGATATGCCTATGTACCCCTATCATATCAAAACAGTTATAACCCACACACACCACAACACATACACCTATTCAACTAAAGACTTACCTTCAAAAGATAATATGCAGCCACTTAATGTTACAGGTATGTCCTTCCTTTATATATTATTAAATGGAGTCATTAGCATCTATGTTTAATCTTATTAGAGAAACAGTTCCAAATAACTGAAATAAATTATAGAACTCATTCTCTGTTGGAGGACAGGTTTAGCTATTCTGGGAGTTTTGTTGTTTTGCCCACTCCCAGCTTAATCTACTTAAGTCAAGGTTCATTCTAATGAGACTTCTCTTCTATGTAAATACTGCTAGAGGGTGTGGCAGTTACAGAAGTCACCTTGATTGAATAACTTCTGACTTATACATCTACTAAGACTTCTATGTTTTCTAGATTGGGCACAGCTCCTCTTTATGTCCATTGCACCCAGCGTGGGACAGTTAGAATTTACCAGGAGACTACCACCCTGGCTACGCTGAGACTATAAGAAGACTATAAGAAGGATCATACTAGTTTGCTCTAAGAAGGAGAGTGTGACCCTTTCAGTACACAAGAACAAGATACTCAGAATCACCCTGGTGCAGATAATAATAAGGACCTTGTGGGTACCATCTAGATTACATGAAGCTCATGAAGTTAAGATGTATTACTTTATACCAGCCCCCTCTCTCCAGTGTTTTACATAAGAGATAATCTTGGTAGAAAGGATTAGACCTTGGCATAACCTTTGTTTATACCTGCAATAGGGTGTGGCACTACACTCTGTTTAGAGTTCTTTGTTGACATGACCCTCCCGATTGGATTACTTTGGTGTATATAAGGGGCTGACTTGAGGCCCCTTCACTTTTCACCTTTTGGGCCTTTTAGCTTTCAGCTTTTGGCTCCTGTGGCTTTTGGCTCCTGTGGCTTTTGGCTCCTCGGCCTTTTGCTTTTGGCTTTTGGCCTTTTGCTCTTTGGCCTTTTGCTCCTTCTGGACAGGACTCAGCTAGGGTGAGATCCTCTCTCTTTGGTGGGAGACTTAGGTTCTTTTGTATGGTCTAAGTTTGGACCAGACCTAGAGTTTGTTCATTATATTGGAGTGCTGTGGAAGAGCTTTTGTACTATTAAAAGCCTTTTTTGGAACTGCGCGGACAGATGAGTTTTCATCTGTTCTCCCGGCGTCCTCGGAGGTAGAAGAGAACTTCTGTCCCGACACTGTTGGGGACCCCGGCAGCGTTCCCGACAATTCTCAAAATTTTACTCCTTTGGTACTGCTTTTGTTTGATTCAATTAGAGAATCAAATCATTGGAATGCCCTAACACTGTATCTGTGCATGCTGGTTAAACTGTCTCTTGTGATGATTTTCCTCTATATGCTTAAATTGACAAAAGAGATCATCCAAGTAAGGTAAATGGATATCAACTGTTTTTGAAAACTGAAAGATAAGTATTTACTGTGAAGTAGCATGAGGGAAATCTTTATACTCATTAAGATAATCTATAGCTTGAATATCTTACAATAGTCTATATTCAACTAAATTCATTAAAATGTATGCTGAATATAAACTAGACCAAAATACTTAACTCAATAAATACATACATTCTTACATAGTTAGTAGTGAAGTGTTCTGATTTCTGTAACTTATTTCAATACATACAGGCATACAATGGATTTGCAGAAGGAAAAAGAGATAGACTGGATATACATTAAATTTGCATGTATTATGCCACATAGAAAGATATTAATCCTAATATCTACCAAATTTGTTTACATTGCCTATATACTGTATCTTTTCCCTGTCTTAGAAGTGTTCATTATGGAGCAGGGGATGTGGAGCAATGGTTTGGTTTGACTGCTTGTGATTCATCACTTGCCCTAGTTTATCGGTTCTTCTAAGGAAGACAATCACCAGGTGTCCTAAATCTGCCACCACCTATAGTTTGGAGATCAAGTTATCACGGCCCTACTTGAATGCAGTGAAGATAGAAGAATGAGGAAGAATGATTGTTGTTTCAAGTATGTCTTTTTTATAGTTATATAACATCCATGTGGCAAGGATCAAAATCATTGTTCAAATAATTATTTTGTTACATTATAACACCACGAGTATTTTCATAAAAATGTTTTACCATCTGATATGCAGAGGAAATTAACATCATACAACAAACCTTATAGGACCTTAACTATTAGAGATATATAATCAGGGTAAGGGTAAATTATAACAGGTATAAAGGTAGTGAGAGAAATACATGGAACAGTTTCCTCCATGACAGAATGGTGAAGGCACTGGCTTTACTGCAGAGGAAATTCAGCATATATGATTAAGATTTGATTAAGGGCTAAGAGAAGTTTCAAAGGATGAGTACATGCCTTGATTGTGTGAGACCCTAAGTTCAATTCTGGTACCATATGTTCCCCGAACACCACAGGTTTAGTGTAGTGACCTGAAACCATGATGGCTGCCATGGGGCCCTGAGTGACCCCCAGCACCACTGAAACAAGTAGCATTGTATCACTGGGCCTAAGCAACAAACAGGCCCAGATAGTTTGATAGTTTGATTGTTCTGGCCAAGTATTGTTTGGAGTGGTCCCTTGAGCCTATGATTATTACTTGGGAGTGCCCTTAATAAAATATATGATAAAATTTGATGGCAATCCTCAGTTTGTGGAAGATCTGGGTAAGATCGATTGGATAGACCCCAATATGTCTTTATTATCATGTTGTATCTATGTAACTCTAGGTTCAACAGAGTAAGTGCCTGAGGGAATGCAATGATAAATTACTGTATTTTCTACAAGAACGGCAATGGGCAAGATGAGACCAAATTGGGGAAGAGTCTCCGAGGACACTAGAGAGAAGGAAGCAAAAGAGCTTTTGATTTGAACTCATGTCTAGCATTTCATTCAATTATATTTAAGAGCCCTTCAAATTAGTTTTGAACAATTTTCCAATTATTTTTTATGATGCCCCTGTATTTATGTTCTTTTTGCTTCCAGAATCCTGGATATAGACTATGGGCCGGAAAGTTGCAATGCCTGTTTCTCATTGTCCATGGACACATCCCCTATCTGAAAACTTTTAAAAGGTCTATAAGAAGTCCTGATCCAGCCAGACAGGCATCACCTCCCTTGGCAAATCCATCTAAATGGGCTGAAGTTCAACAATCTGGAACCTAAAGGTTTCTTCTCCTCAAGGGCAATCATTCATCACCATCAGCAGTCTCTCAGCCAACTAACTGAAAATAAATAGGAGGCTTTTTACTGCTAAAAGAAAGGCTGACCTTAGTGATCCAACTTGGTTTGAAGAGAAAAAAATACACATTTTTCTGTAAGTATGTTCTATGCTTTAACATCCCCTACTATGAATTCAGCTCTTGGTTTTCTGAGTAAAAGTCTTCCAGTGGGCCATTCCCCTACCTAGAGAATAAACAAAGCAAAAATCGCAAGAACTTTCCCCCTAATTTCTCAGTTTCTTAGACTCTCCTTCACTCTCTTTCCCTTCCTAGGCTCTTGCTACATCAACTTGACTTCCAGGCTAAGGCATTCCTGAGATCGCTTTGTTCAGTTTAGCTTAGGATGGAACATTTGTTTCTTTTGGACATAATTATTATCCATGGCAACTTACAAATTAAAACGCACTTTAATTTTATCTCCTGATTGCAGCAGACATGTGGAGAGGAAAGAACATGGAAATTAGACGGACTTGATTTTGAATCTGGGTTTTAATAGTCAGTTGCTTTGTGATTTTGTGTAGGTATGTTAACTAATTTTAGACACACCTGAAAATAAAAGCGAATATTGTGAATATTGAATGGTAACTATGTTAAATGACCAATTATATATCTTAGTAATATATATAATGGCAACCCAAACATTAACTTCAGTCTACCTAATAATTACTAGCTAAATAGATTCACAGTCTAGGTACTTTGTGAGTACATTTTTCTTTCCATATTTTCTATGAATTCTCAGCAGGGTCACATAATAATGTCAACTTACTTCTGTTTCTGATTCCTTTTTCTACTGAAATAATTCATTTCATAACTTGTGCATAATAGAAAAACTTTATATTTTGGCTTATACATGATGTGCACATGTAACTAAGCTTTAACAAATCTTTAAGGCATAATCAACTTGAATGTTTAGTGAGACCAAGATTTGTTTCATTTAATTCTGAAATATATACAAGTACATTGTGACAAAGAAACCAAAACATTCAATGAAACAAACCAAAAATGACTTTCAGACTAGTAACTACTGAATTAGTGGTTATGAGAAAGCAAGAGGAAATGGAATAGAAAATCAGGTAAAATAGGCAAATTGAATGATGAAAGACAGAACTGGACTTATACTGGTAAATTTAATGAGTATACACACATTTTGATCTTAATAATGCTCATCTAAAACCTATTATTATACTTCAATGTTAATAAAGCTATTTTAGTTAAAATTTAATTGGGTGGCTTTTAGAAAATAAATTAAAAATTTATATCACTGTCACTGTCTTCCCGTTCATCATCGATTTGCTTGAGCAGGCACCAATAACATCTCCATATGACCTGTCTCATGCAAGTAGAGCCCAAGGGCACCTGCTTGCTCCAGGAACATAAAGAGCCTCAAACCATTCCATCAGGTCATGGGAATGAGGTCTATAATTGTTACTGGTATCTGGCATACCAAATATGACACGGGTAGCTTGCCAGGCTCTGCCGTGTGGGTAGCATACACTTGTAGTCATCTCAAAATCTAGCATTTATTGATGAACCATGTGGCCGCGTGAGCCGGGCTGTGATAGGCTGGTCTGCTGGGTGGAGTTCTGATGAGGGGAAGTCCGGATGTGGAAAATGGAGGTCCTTACAGAGTGGGGGTCATCTGGCTTGTTGTGAGGCTCTGCTGGGATGGCGGGCCAGGGCTAGAACCTGCCATCCCTCCTGGGTGCCTCATGAGCGATTAGGCACAGTGAGAGCCAGTAGCAGCTCTGCCCCATGTCTGTCTCTTTTAATTTTAAAATAAAATTTAAAAAAAATTATAATCATTTGAAATAATAAAATCATCTTTCTTATATGTTTTCATATACATCTACTACCCTTAGACAAGTACGGCACTTTGTACTAAATGTTCAAATATTAGATTTATGCAGAGAGGCAATAAATGCTAGGTGCCAAGTAGTTTTTACAGGCCCTTGAAATCAAATGCATAAGCAGATGACTATTTCTTTTCATAGTGGTTCCAGACAAACATATTCCTTAAGAAATACACCTACAGCCTTCATTTTCTTGCTAATATCTCTTTTCTCTTCTTGATGAAAACACTTTCAAGAATGGCAAAAATTTCTTATTTCAAAAATATTATTTTTTTCTTTCTTAATTCCTCAAGAGATTCAACATTTTAAATTTGAAGATAAATGATTGCAAAGGATGTCAAGTTTAATGTTCTTTATTTGCCTTCTTAACATTTTAATTCAGTATGACACTGAATTAATACATATATATGTATATATATATGCATACAAAATGCATACTGACTATCACTTGTATCACTTGTTTTCCCATTGATCATCGATTTGCTCAAGCTGGCACCAGTAACGTTTCCATTCACTGAGAATGAGGTCCATTATTGTTACTGTTTTTGGCATATCAAATACACCACAGGTAGCTTGCCAGGCTCTGCCGTGGGCATACTGACTATAACTCTACTAAAAGAATAATCTTAGTAGGCATTCTGAATCTGAGTCCTGGCCCAACTTTATCGAAGCACCATAAATGGAGCACTAACAGATGTGTTAATTAGTAAAATATACAATAGTTATGTTGAACAATGTTGTTTCATTCAGTATCATTTCATTATATAATGAATGAGAATTAAGATCCTTGTCAACTCTGAAGAAACAAAGTTATTGTAGGAACCTAATTTCCTTATCTGTTATTTTGCCAGAAGTCCCAGTTTCCAAAAAACCTACCTACAATGTTAAGTGAGGACTTAAAATAATTATAAACAAAGCAGTTTAAATCTTCAAAAGCCACAGTCAGCTCACAAATAACAGAAGGTCAAACTTTTGTTTGGATTGCTGAAAATGAAGCACCACAGCAAGTTGCCTTACTTGCATTTTTTACAAACATTTAGATTATAATAAAGAAATAAATGGTCATCCTTCAAGATATTTGCAGATTCTTTGAATGTTACATAATCCTAGCCATAATGCATTAAAGTTTGCTTTAAAGTATTCAAATTCTAATTAAATTGTCAATTAAATAAATGATAAGAGCTACTTTTCAGCTCTGTTGATTTTATAAGTATGAAATTAAAAATCCACTATCATTTTTGCCTTATGCTTATTAAGGTCATGACAAATTGACTATTATAAAGTAGAATTTAATTAAAGATAATGAGACACAATATTTGAACAAATCATATTTTAGGTCTACAACATAATTGATGAAATTAAATGTGTAAATTGAAATTTCTTTTCACCTAATGTGTAAGTACTACCTACTGCTCTCTGGAAAAACTAACCACAAACCAATAGAATGACTTTTTTTCCTGCCAAATGTTCATTGTCTTTTCTCATTGCTAATTATATTTTGACAAAATATGAATCATGCATAGGTCTTACACTAATTTTTAACAGAAGTTAAATCTGACTTAATTTTTGCCTCCAGCAATTTTTATATCATTAAGACCAAAATTTGTAGGAAAAATCATAAAATTAAACATTTGAATACTTATATTTTTCTATATACTCATCCTTCACCCAAAATACTCTTTTAAGAATGTAGAAGAGTTAAGAACATGATAATATAGTTTCTTTTTAGAGTCTTATATGTGTTTTTGTAATCTTTATTGTGATTGTTATTTTTAAAATTTAATTTTCTCTGAATCTTGAGAAATATTTTAGATATGTACAAATATATACAGTTATGTAATCTACATGTTATGGTACTCATGTATAACCTAATAAGGGCCTTATTTAATTTATTTTAAAGACATTATTTGTTTTCATTTGAAAAGAAATATCAAGGTCATACACTTGAAACAAGAAAAAGAAGTATTACTATACAAATTCCAGAAAAGTCATTCTATATAATCTTCCCTATTCAAATATTTTTAATTAAATAATGTAATAAGACTCCATTGTTGGACAGTTCAAGAGAACTACTCATGATATTGATGCAAAATTTGAAGTCAAATAACTCAAAATTTTGGTAAGATATTGTATTAGACACAGAAAAAAAGAAATAGTAAGAAATACCTAGACCCTGCCCTATATAATTTCAGACATATAAAATATTCAAAGTAGAAAGCAGAAGGGCCAGAGTGACCGTCCAGTGAGTAAGGCATTTTCCTTGTAAGCAGCCAACCAGGGTTTGATCCCTGGCACCCTTATAGTCCCCTGAGCACCGCCAGGAGTATCCCAAGCATCGCAGGGTGTGACCCAATCCCCAAAAAATGCAAAGTAGAAAGCAGATAAACTTATCACTGATGTTCCACTGACTCATAGATAATAGAGGTGCTTTCACTGTATTGGTAATAGTGGTTTCTGGATTGTTTTGTTGTTTGAGTTTTTGTTGTTTGGTGCTCTGGAGACCCATAGGTCATACCTGCAAATAGGCCAATTGGGCTATCCTTTCAGTTCGAGCACTGGGTAAAGGATGTTGCTCAGGCACTGTGGTACTGTGGCTCTGATCCCTAGTTACCATTATATTCAGGTGCCTTCAGGGCTGCTCATGGTGATACTCAGGGACCAAGTGGGAATCGAGCACAGATAAGGGATATGTTAAGCATGCACCTTAACCACTGACTACATTCCAGCCCTGTTTTCTGTTTTTGTTTTAGGAATCTTTGAGAATATTTTATGCAGTAGTCTGAAAACAAATGACTCAGTGGAACATTATGAATACTGTTCTACCAGATGAATATTTAACTAGGATAGATAAATAATTAACTAACAGAATGTGCATTAAGAGAACTATAACTGTAAGAATCGTACAATTTTAGTTCTAGTGCAATTTGGGGGTGTGTATTTCTTGAGATGTAAAGCTATATTCCTAAAGTTTATACAGTATTGCCAAATTATAGTCAACAAACTGAATTTACTATTTAATTAATTGGTAAGATGTTATGATCTTAGAGACTATAGTTATAGAACTGGTACCCAGACTATGGTTCACACTTGTATAAATTCAAAATTACCACATTTTCCTTGGAAGTCTCTTCATTGTCTCTCAACCTACTGAAAGTTCCCCCCTTTCCTTCTAACAGACCATTAAGAATAGATGAAATTTTATACACTAAATAATAGATTCGACTAGCTTTGAGTCTCAGTTCTAGCTAAGAAAAAGAATCAATTGATGTGCTTTGGGAGTTATGTTTTTCCATATGGATCCCCTTAGAATTTGATTCAGAACATCCAAAGTGAAGCAAAGGATCTGTTGTTCTTTAAAATTCTTTCAGCAACTCAGGTCTGATAAACATTTGAAGATTACTACCCTAGTTGATTTGTAAAGCATCTGACTTCAAATGATAGCATAGATTCTAACTCAACAAAAGATAAATACCTTATTTTAGAAAGTTTTGTTAATACTTTCTACTTTGTCTCAACTATTTCACCCTAACCAGAAATGAAGTAAGGGTATTTTTGTTTTAGAACTTGTTCATAGACTAGCAACCCCATCCTGTGGTATTTTGTTGAAATTGCTCCTAGAGACATATTACATTTTAACCTATTTTACATATAAAAACAAAATGTTAATTAATTAATTCATTTATTTTCTCAAAGTTAATTGAGGAGATATGGTAGGCATAATGCTAGGTGTCCAACAAAAACATATGAGTTCTAAGATACTCATATCCCTTTTCTTTCCATCACATGTAATGTAACACTGGTTATCACCAAGATTTTGATCATTTTTTCTCTCCAAATTGTCAAACAAAATATATATTCATAAATATTATTAATAAAACATGTCATGTAAATATTTACTTAAATGTCATTAATATTTCTCAACTGTCCTTAATTTCCTTATTTAACTTAGCATAATCACTTCAAGTTTCCTTCATAGTGAAGATTTCATCCTTTTTAATCACTGATTAGTATTCCAATAATTTCCTAAGACCAGCAAATGTTACAGAGAAAACACATTTATTCAGTGTATTAAATTCTGGTGTTTTCTTTGCAATACTTGTTGAACTTAAATTTGCCTTTGGCTATGAATCTTTTGTTTTAATATTGATGTTAACTTCTTATTAGCATAATATCAACTTTTTTATTCACCTAGTTACCCTACATGTATCAATTGATGGATTCAGGTCATTCACATTTAAGATGATTATTGGTCAGAATATCTAATCATTTCTAACACCTACATTTTTAAAGATAGATGCCCCAAAGCATATGGTGTTGCTATCAACATTAGAAGAAGTAATTTTGAAGCTCCACTTACAAAGCAAGCAGAGTAAAGACTATGGAGACACAGAAATCAAATTATAAACCAAGTAAGGAAAAGTTCGGTATCTGGGGGTCACTTACTTCTCTAGAGTTCCACTAAGAAGGAAAGACACTCTCAGTAACAGAAATTAGACACAGGGACTAGACTCACACTGCAGATATGTTAATAAAGTTAGTGAAACCAGTGGAGTTCCTCCTTTCCTGACATTACCAGCTAAGTCTCCGCAGCTGTCAAAGTCATTAAAACAGACAGGTCCACATTTCAACTGGTAAAGGATATCACCACAGTCAGAAAAACAAAAGTACCGGGAATTTGATATCACACAAGTCTCTGGGACACCAACAATCACCTTTTATTTCTTATCTTTTTTTTAAATATTTTATTATACCACTGTGAGATATACAATTACAAAGATGTACATGTTTGTGTTTCGGTCATACAGTGTTCCAGCACCCATCCCTACACCAGTGCCCATTTCCCACCACAAATGTCCCGAATCCCTTCCCCCTCCCCAGCCTGCCTCTATTACATGTTTCTTATCTCTTTTCTTTCTTTGTCTTCTTTCTCTCTTTCTTCTTTTACACATTGTCGATTGCAATACATACATTTAGAGGTTATCATGTGCATCTTTTTGATTATATTCAAGGTTAGTTCTAGGCTGGTATTATCACTTTAAACAACTATTAGCACACTGTACCCTTATCTGTCATACCAAACCTCCGACTCCCACATGTTTGTGGTAGATTCCACCTTTGAACTCCTGATCCCTCTTTTGCCTGATCTTGGATATTAGTATCATTTTATATATATATATATATATATATCATTATATATTAGATAATATTAGTATCATTATATATATAATGATACTAATAATCACTGTATCACTGTCTTCCCGTTCATCATCGATTTGCTCAAACGGGCCCCAGGAACATCTCCATATGTCCTGTCTCATGCTAGTAGAGCCCAAGGCATCTGCTTGCTCCAGGAACATAAAGAGCCTCAATCCATTCCGGAATGAGGTCTATAATTGTTACTGGTATTTGGCATATATATCAAATACAACACGGGTAGCTAGCCAGGCTCTGCCGTGCAGGTACCATACTCTTGTAGGCATCTCTAGTCCAGAAATTATTGATGAATCGTGCGGCAGCGGTGGAACTCGATGAGCCGGGCGCTGATAGGCTGGTCTGCTGGGTGGTCTGCAGGGTGGAACTCGATGAGCCGGGCACTGATAGGCTGGTCTGCTGGGTGGAGGTCTGACGAGAGAGAAGTCCGGATGTGGAAAATGGAGGCCCTCATGGAGTGGGGGGGTTGTCTGGCTTGTTGCGAGGCTCTGCTGCAATGGTGGGCCAGGGCTAGAACCCACCATCCCTCCCGGGCACCTCATGAGCGGCTGGTCACAGGGAGAGCCAGTAGCAGCTCTGCCCCATGTCTGCAAGTCAATGATACTAATAATATCTAATTATATATATATAATGATACTAATATCCAAGATCAGGCAAAAGAGAGATCAGGAGTTCTTGTCAAGGTGGAATCTACCACAAACATGTGGTAGATTCAAACACTTGACTTGATATATATATATATCAAGTGATAGATATATTTATGTCAAGAAAATAAATGCAGTCATTCTATATCTGTCTTTTTTGCTTCTGGATAATTTCATTCAACTTGATCCTCTTCATGTCCATCCATTTATTGGCAAATTTCATAACTTCATGTTTTCCTAACAGCTGCATAGTATCCCATTGTGCAGACGTACCAAAGTTTCTTTTATCCAGTCATCAGTTCTCAGGCACTCTGGTTGTTTCCAGTATCTGGCTATTGTGAATAATGCTGCTATGAACATAAAGTGCAGACAGTGTTTGACTGTGTTTTTGACTTCCAAGGGTATACTCCCAGGAGTGGCATGGCAGTGTCAAATGGGAGCTCAATTTCTAGTCTTTGGAGGAATGTCTATATTGTTTTCCAAAAAGGCTGTACCAGTGGACATTCCCACCAACAATGGATTAGAGTCCCCTTTTTTCCCACATCCACACCAGCACTTGTTGTTCTTGCTCTTTTGGATATGTGCCCGTCTCTTAGGTGTGAGGAGCTATCTCATTGTTGTTTTGATTTACATCTCTCTGATGATTAGTGATGAGGAGCATTTTTATATGTCTTTTGGCCATTTGAATTTCTTCCCTTGTCAAAGTTTCTGTTTATTTCTTCTCCCATTTTTTGATGGGGTTGGCTGTTTTCTTCTTGTAAAATTCTACCAGTGCCTGATATATCCTGAATATTAATCTCTTATCAGGTGGGTATTGGGTGAATATTCTTTCCTATTCTGTGAACTGTCTTTGTAACTTGGTCACTGTTTCTATTAAGGTGAAGAAGCTTTTAAGTTTCATGTAGTTCCATATGTTTATCTTTGCTTATCGTTGCTTTGTTAGTGGTATTTCATCTTTGAGGATGCCTTTAGATTCAATGTCATGGAGGGTTTTTTGTATATGTTCTTCAACATACTTTATGGACTCAGGTCTGATATTGAGTTTTTTAATCCATTTTTATTGATTTTTGGGCATGGTGTTAGACCGAGGTTCAAATTTATTTTTTACATGTTGCTGCCCAGTTTTCTCAGAACCACTTGTTGAAGAGGTTTTTGTCAAAATGGTATTTACCATTTTGGCAGCGTGATTCTACTGATCCATGAACAGGGAATTTGTTTCCATTTTCTTGTCTCCTCTTTTATTTCTTGAAGCAGGGTTTTATAGTTTTCTTTGTACAAGTCCCTTATACTCTTTGTTAAGCTGATTCCTAGGTATTTGATTTTCTGTGACAAAATTGTGAACAGAACGTTTGAGGAGAGGAGGATCCCCATACATACCCAAGTCAGAGAGCATGGCAAGACAACTTTTAGTGATTTTTGAGCCACTAAAATATTCACTTATCCAGGTACAACATAACAACTGATGCCCTATCCCCTAGCCATCAGAGTGACATGGCATGGAGCTAAGTTATCCAAACCCCTTCTACAACTCAGTCATCAGAGGGACAATTGGCAAAGTGCAGAAAACTAATCAGTGATGAAACAGTCAAGGCTAGACATCTCCACGGTAACCACCAAAGGCAGCAAGTGTCCATACCTGGGTCTAGAGGAAGGAACTACAACCACAACCATCGAGATGAGACAGAAAAGCACTGTATAGTCACAAGAGAAATGACAGGGAGGAATTTCAAAATCATGTCAGTCAGCCTCATCTAAGGCAGTCACTGAAGGAAACCTCCCTTAAATCAAATCCATTCCCCTTTACACCCCAGGTCTGAAAAAAAAATTTTTTGCACTCAATCCTATTAGAAAAGCAAAACATATGCCCTTAATCCTTCCAAAGGTTAATTCTTGTGAAAGAATGAGTAAGAAGGAAAGCAATCTTAATGACTTGGAAATGGCATCTACAGACAGCAAATAAAAGTAAAAGAACTACTCTGAATGAAATCAATCACTTGATCACTTGAAATCCCATTATTCGGCGACTTGCTCAAGCGGGTGCCAGTAACGTTTCCATTTGTCCCTGTCACATGCCAGTGTAGCCCAATGGTATCTGCTTGCTCCAGGAATACAAAGAGCCTCAAACCATTCATCCAGGGTCTTGAAGAAGTCTGACCATCTTGTAAGGTGGGTGGCCACATGATTTGTTGATGTCCCATGGAATCCTGTCAGTAACAAGTCTAGTCCAGTGGTTGCCTCCAAGTCACATTACAAGTCCAGCCCATCTGGTTTTTGACACCTTGGCAAATAAGACAGCGTCCCTGACTCTGGATCGTTGATGGAGGTCAGAACTCCAGATTCCTTCTCTCACTTGAGTGAGGCGTGATATTCCAAGCAGAGCTGTTTTGATTCCTCTTTGGGAGACCCGAATAGCGTTCTCATCCTGCTTTCGTAAGGCTCAGGTCTCTGAGGCGTATGTTAATGCAGGGAGAATGGTTTATTCGAAGAGATGTGCCCAGTACCAGAGGTTCTTTGTCCTTTTAGCTATTTCTTTTGATGCTCTTGAAGGCATACCACACTGCTCTCTTCCTCCTGCACAGCTCAGGTTTTAGGTCATTCATCATGTTGACTTCTCAACCTAGGTATACATAACTGCTGCTTTCAGAGATGTTTGTTCCATTGAGAATCAATGGACCATCTGACACTAGTTTGTTTTTCATGAACATTATTTTGTTGAGTTTCAGCTGTAGACCTACCTTTCCACATTCATGGTTGAAGTCAGCCAGCATGTGTGCCACTTGGCTAATATTTGGTGTTATTAGAGCAATGTCATCAGCGAAGTGGAGGTGGTGTAGTTGCCGACCGTCTATCTTCACTCCCATTCCTTCCCATTCTAATTGTTGCATGACATTCTCAAGAGAGAGCGCTGAAGAGTTTCAGTGAAATGTTATTACCAGTAAAAACAATGGGCCTCATCCCTCTGACCCTGAAACAGCCCTTAAAGAGTTCAATAAGAAACATCAAATGCAGATGCACATAGCACAAAATCTCAATAAAATAATAGAGGAAATATGGGCATACAGCTTAATTATAGATGTTAAAACTATCATAAAAATTAGGTGCCTACTGTCAACACAAATCAAAACCTCGTTTGAGTCATCCATGAAAAGAAGACAATAACACACTTGTGTTTGTCATGGATGTCAAAGCCAAATCATCAAATGAATGAGACTGTGAAGAAGCCCTCGGATACTGACATGGCCAAAGTCAACAACCTAATCAGACCTGATGGAGACAGAGGCGCCTTGAGTGAGCTTCTGAATACGATACCTTGGATGTTGCCAACAAAATTAGGATCATTTAACTGAGTCCAACTGGCTAATTCTAAACACATTTTTAAATGTAATTTCAATAGGGTTACAATAACGTTTTAGTTGATGTTGTTGATATACAAAGTTACTGCACACCACCACCACTTGTGTCCATGACTTTCACCTCTGTCCTTATGTCACCTCCAGTTCAACTTTACATCCCCGCTGTTCGTCCCCTGTTTTCTGCTGTTTGATAGTATATTTTTGATGTACACTATCACCTTCCTTAGCCATCATTCTTGCTACAGAAGGCTCCTGTGCAACTTCCAGATGACTAGTAGTTCCCCCTGCCGCATCCCTAAACCTCATATACTTGAGTTTATAATTTAATGACAAAGGTTTATTATCAATCATCCTTGATTTCTTTGTCCATCCCCTTGATTTCTTTCTCCATATGCCACAGATGTGTGACATCATTTTGTGTTTCTCCCACTTCAACTTATTTTGCTCTGCTTAATGCCCTCCAATTGCATTCAAGTTGTTGCAAATTGTAAAAATTTAATTTTTTTCTAGTGGTTACATATGATTCTATTGTGTATGTCTACCAAAAATTCTTTAAGCATGTGTTGCTTGTTGAACTGTTGGATTGCTTCCACATCCTGGCTATTATACTTATAACTATAATGAACATAGATCCATATAAGTCTCTTCAAATTAATGTTTTATGCTTGAGATGTCTAGAAGAAAGATAGTTGTGTGAAATGGAAGCTCCATTCTTACTTTTAAATAATTCTACATATGATTTTCCAAATAGACTGAATAAGAAGACATTCCCAACACCAGTGAATGATGGTTTTTGTTTCTATGCTACACCCCTGACAACTCTTATTATTTCCAGATGTATATACCATTCTCAGGGGTATGAGGTGATACCTCATTGTTATTTTCATTTGTGTTTCCCTGATACTAAGTGTTAATAAACACTTTTAGTACATTTATTTTTCATCCAGGAAATTCTCTGCTCTTCTCTTGTCCCCATTTTTTGCTGGGGTTATTTGATTTTTTTGTTTGTTTAATTTTGGTTTTGGGTATCATACCACATGATGCTTCAGACTTATTCCTGGCTTTGCACTCAGGGATTACTCCTGGCAGGATGTGATCACATGGAATTTGGGCGTTGAATCTCAATTTGGTGCATGCAAAGCAAATGTCTCACTCACAGTACTATTTGGCCCCAGTTATTGGATTTTTTTTTGTTGTAACACAGATTTTGGATTAGTTTTTTATCTGTATTAATAGCCCAAGTTTCTTTTGTCAGGGAAAAACTTTAGTTTTATAAAGTCACACTGTCTTGTTTTTGTTTGTGTTTGCACTGACAGTAGAATCAGGTCATTGAAAATTACCCTAAGGTCCAGATACTGGAGTATTCTATTCATATTTTCCACAATGTTTTTTATGATTTTTAGTCTAACTTCCAGGTCTTTGATCCACTTTGAACCATTTTGTAAACATATATTTTTCACCATCTACCATGCAAAATTATAATTTTACTATAATTCTAACATCTTCCTACATAGATAAAAACTAATGGAGGCAGAAGAGATAGTATAAAGGTTTAGCTACTTTCTTGCATGCCACAGTTCAAATCCTGGCAACACACATGCTCCCCTAGCACAACCAGGAGAAATCCCTGTATGAAGTGCCAGAAAGCATTTCATATAGGCAGATGTGGCCCCAAATCAAAAAAGAATAGAATAGAATGGAATGGAATGGAATGGAATGGAATGGAATGGAATGGAATGGAATGGAATGGAATGGAATGGAATAGAATAGAATAGAATAGAATAGAATAGAATAGAATAGAATAGAATAGAATAGAATAGAATAGAATAGAATAGAATAGAATAGAATAGAATAGGTATTAATACTTTTATCTATAGAATTATCACTTCTAGCCCTGCATTGTAATAAACATTGAAAGGAATTTTTAACAGAAAAAAATACTATAAAACATTAAATTTTGTATATAGTGATGGTTAATAATCCAAAAATCAGAAACATAAAAATAGAATACAAACAAAATTCCAAGGAGTGGAAAACAGGATAGAATTCGCTTTGTTTTAATAGCAATGACTCAAGACGGAGACCAAAAAAAAAAAAAAACCTTTCATTTACAACCTCATGATTCAAACCTCATGATGACAATTCAAACCTCATGATCAACACAAAAGTAAATGTGGTAATATGATAGTCAAAAAAGTAAAGAAATTAAGAGAATCTTCAGAAAAAAAATTTCCATAGGGAAATTCAGATAGAAATTCAGGGGAAAAAACAACTAGAAAACAAAGAGAATGGCAGAAATTAAGCCCCCATATAATAATTATAACCCTTAACATGAATAACCTGAGCTCACCAAAAAAGCATAGATTGGCTTTATGCATTTTAAAAAAAGAAATGGAATCCACCTATACCATGCAATTAAGCTAATATCAAATATTAAGCAAATAGATTTACCATTAAATGTCAGTTCTTTAAAGCCATTAAACACAGTGTCAAAGTCGGGCCCTGTTATACCAGATAAACAAGTAGTAGTATACATACTTAACAAGAATACTACCAAGCTAATAAGAAGATCATGCCTTGAGGCCTGAGAAATAGTGCAGATGATAAGGCACTTGTCTTGCATGCATTTAACCCCATTTCAAAACCTCAACATGACATCTGGTTCCCAAATACCACTAGGAGTGATTTCTGAGCACAAATCCAGGAGTAAACTCTGAGCACTGCTGGGTATGGCTCAAAACATATGGCAGCCCCATGCTGCCTTAAAAATAAACATTCCTTTCCTTGAAGACAATATGGATGGAATTAGAGATGATTATGCTAAGCTGAATAACTCAAGAAGGAAAAGGCAATTATAGCTGGTTTCATTCATCTGTGGAATATAAACAACTGAAGCACACGGAGGAGCAAAATAGAATAAAAATGATTCTGTCTATAAAAGTTATGGTGTTAAATAGGTACACAAATGATTTATAGTGTATCATTTAAATTTATTTACTTTTTATTACCACTTTTATTAAACCAAGTTATTACTAAAGAACATTTTATGTATGAGCACTAAAGTGCTTTTTATTTTGAATCATGAACATTATTTTACAATAAATGCTTTTCATGTGACTTTTATAGATGTTGGCAATTGTCTATCATAGTGACTCACAGTCTCTCAATTTAAGTGTTTATATCCAACTCTCAATTTACTTCTTATTTAGACTTAATAGTAACTATACATCTGATAAAAATATAAGGAAGACAGAAGTGTATGATTTTAGATATTAAAATATTAGTTACTTAATTTACTAAGTATAAACTCAGACAAATCAATAATGTTATTAAGAAACATGCCAGAATTTTTCTGACTACAGTCTGAAATTATCCATGAATCAATTTACATCTTTGGTTCTTGTTCTTTTTACTGATCATTTTCTAAGAGCAAAAGAAATGTCTATGACCATCTGGGTTATTTCCCTCTTGGTCAGTGTTGCTTATTCTTTTTCTTGGTCAGCCATGGAGAAATGCTTTCAGAGCTGGTCAGAATACTATAAATCCAGACTCAGAATCAGCTTCTTGGGCAAAGAACTTAAGTGTTGGCATTTTTTGTTTGAAGACAAAGATCACTTCAAGAATCACTAAGTCACATTCAGATTTGCTACAAGGAATGACACAACATAGAGTGTATGTTTATTCTCAGGCTCCCCAAGACGCTTAGGAAACAAGCAGGCACGGATATCTTTCATGGTTCCCATGCTTGTCTCCTACTTTCTGCACATTCTGGCTTAGAAACACCTTTGTTCTAGTGTGCTAACAATTGTCGAGGGTACTAATACCAACCTAGAACAGAGCATTAAATACAGGCAAAAAGATACACATGACAACCCTTTAATGTATGTTCTGTAATCCATAGTCTGGAAGGGAAGGAAAAGAGAAAGAGAGAGAAATGGAAAGAAATAAAGAACCTGCCATGGAGGAGGGCTGGGGAGGGGGGGAGGGAACCGGGGGACGTTGGTGGTGGGAGATGGGCACTGGTGGCGGGATGGGTGCTGCTACACTGTATGACCAAAACCCAAATATGAACTTTTTAATTGTATTTATTTGTAATTGTAAAAAAAAAATTCAGACATTAAAAAAAAAAGAATTTAAACCAGGGTCAGTGGCATATAAAACAATTCCCTTAAATCCTGTAAAAAAAAAAAAGAAATACCTTTGTTCTAGAGTGCTGCAGTTTGGCCACTCCTGCCATCTGATATTGTGTGGCTAAGCACAGCTCCAGCACTACGAGATGACGCTGAAGCAGTAAGTATGCAGAGACTGATCCTAATTATGCTGGCATCCTTGACAACTGTTGTTCTGTTTATAAAACAGAGAACATGCAACCAATGCTGGTTCAGTTTTTAATGCATACAGAGCAATATTTTATGGAAGCATCCAAAATGTAATCTTCAGAATCAGGGAAATGGCTCCAAGGTTGCCATGGATGAGACTCTGAATTTGATCCCTGGTACCACATAATCCCTGAGCAGCACCTAGTAATAAATACCCTAGTGTGCCTCAAGCACCACAAACGTGATGCCAGTGGCTCTCAGCACTGAACCTAAGTGATATCACTTGGCAGAGTTGTAAAGTCTCCAGTCTGCACAGCCAGGCAAGCCCCCTTAGCATTGCTTGGGAGACACCCCACCCTTACCACAAAAAGTGTGATTTTTCAGAAAAGTATTTGAGCCCTCAGATTGATCAAGTGCCAATAATATTAGTCCCAATAATAAAAAGCTTGTTTATATAGACATATCACATAAAATAAAAGCCACTCAATTCAGTATGCATTTCAGTGGGACTAGATGGTACGTCTGCATGAGACTCATTTGCCTCAGAGAAGAGATTTTATCTTATTGCACTTATTTTGTTGCATAGTGACTTAATTTCATTCCATTCCAAATATTTTCTTGGGATGTGGCACAAGTGAGAAAGCATATGCCTTGCACGTAAAACCCTAAAACAGACCTCAGCATCATGGGCCCAAAGACAAAAAGGTGAAGTTCTGGCCTCCAAAGGATGACAATTAAAAATAAATCCTAACTGGAGAGTTGCTTCTTTCCTGTAGGCTACTTCGAAGTGTTTCTTAAATTCTAAATGTTTCTTAGTTTTCCAAAATGGTTTTATATTTTCGTCTTGTTTTTCTTGTAGATGGTAGATGGAGCATATATGTTCTGTATAATCAAAGAACTCATTCACTTATTAAAATAGTTTTACTATCTTGAAAGGACTCATTTTATCAAATGCTTTCTCTCTCTTGCTGTGCCCTTTAGACATGGTGTTTAATGAGGTTTAAGTTTCTGTACTCTTACTGACTTTTCTGTCCAGTCAGAACCTTAGTTACTGAGAAGAAAAAATTTAAATCTCCAATTAGATGTTGTTAGTTTTTGGAGATTATTTTGATGCAATTACTGATGGCTTTTTTTTTGTCTTTTTTGGGTCATACCTAGCAATGCACATGGTAACTCCTTTCTTTGCACTCAGGAATTACTCATGGTGGTGCACAGGGATGCCTAGGATTGAACCTGGGTGTGCCGCATGCAAAGCAAATGCCCCTGTCCACGGTACTATTGCTCTGGCCCACTGATGGTTCATGTTGGATCATTTTGACCCTCTTGCTTTGAAAGTATTAGCATTCTTGCTTAAAGTATTTTCCTGGAAGAAGAGAGATAACAAGACAAATCCTTTGCATCCAGAAGTACTCCATTCCATCTGGGTGGTCGTAAAGCTCCAAAAGAGTAGGTTCTGAGCACCACAGGGTATAGGCCCAAAAGCACAAATAAAAAATAACATCTTGAAAATAATTTCTGAAATATAAATTATAATAGTAAAAGAAGAAAAGCTTGTCACCTTACCTGACACACTGCATTCTTCTGTTCAGATTCAGGTTTTAACAAACTTTGATTTTTCTCTCAGACAAGAATTTCCTCTATGATTGATGTGATTCATATATAATAGATAGATTACGTATGGATACATGAATATATTATATGGATATATGGATATATATCCATATAATGGATATATATAATGGATAGATTCATAGATTTTGTTTGTCTAAAAGGTATTTTATTTCAACTTCATTTTAAGTTTATTTTTACTAAAATAAAATGGCAAAATGGCTTTTTTTCAGAGTTCTGATCATTCTGCTCTGATATCTTCTGGCTTACATATTGAGGGGAATGATTTAGGTCACACACACACACTCACACACACACACACACACACACACACACACACACACACACCCCAGGACTGAGGGGTGATTCCTGGTTCTGTTCTCAGGAGTAACTCTTGATGGTGCTCAGACACCATAACAGGTGACAAATTTGAACCAAGATCAGTGTAAGTGGCCCCATACCCATCTTATCTCTTTGGCTCCTATCTTGCATTTCTTTAAATGAAAGTCTTACTATTGCTCCTACTTATTTCCCTTTGAATTTAGTCTCTGTAGTTTCTTCCTGATTTAGGGTTTTCAAGGTTTGATTTTGTTTTGATTTTTGGTTTTTTAGACCACAGCCAAACTGTGCTCAGAGGGATATGTGGCACCAAGATCACATCCAGGCCTCCAGCAAAAGGTCCTCTCAACCCACTGAATTATCAAAGCCCTTCTTCCTGGTTTTAAAAAGTTTCTCCAATTGTTGGCTTTCAACAACTCTGTTATGAGGTACTTTGTTTTCTCTGTCTTTATAGACCTTAAATTTGCTAAACTCCTCAGATGTGACTTCAATAACTTTGAAATATTTGAAGGTATTGTATGAAATTCCTCCTCCTATTTCTCCTCCTCCTTCTGTCTAAATAATATTTATTTTGGGTCCTTTTTTACATTTCTTAATACATCTCTTTTTAAGGTTCTAGTTTTTGCATTGTCTATCTCTCTAAGTCTTACTTTTTATACTCTATATCCTCAAACTAAATGTCCTTTGTTATTATAATATATAATCTTAAGACAATTCAGTGAATTATTCCACTTAAATGTTATACTTTTCATTTTTAAAAATTCTATTTGGAGTTTTTTATGTTTTTGTTTCTTCTATTACTTTTTCCTCTTAATATAAATGTTTATGATTATTATATTGGCCATCTTAAAAGATATAAACAACCTACTATATTCCTATTTCTAAAGTATATGTAAATTGATTGACTGATTTGATATTTAAGGCAAAAGCATAAAATAACCTCAGTAACTATACTAATGAAAGGATGGCTCCTCACCCACAGAACACAAAGACAGGAACCAGAGGTAGCTGGTAAAATGCCAGAGGTAACTGATAAAATGATGGCTCAACCGATAATTGATAAAATGATGGCTTGATAAGAGCACAGCAGGAAGGGCCTTAAGCAAATAATTCCAGGGAGGGCTATAAGGCAAACATTCCCGAGAGGTTGCGTCTGATGTCCCCCTCTGTATTTGGTATGATACCTGACTGGGCCCATGCCGTGCCAAATATGGAAAGAAGTATTAGGCACACTCAGATTGGTGGGTGATGGTTACCTGGTGCAGAGTGACTGGCTGCCTGCGCGCAGACCTTGATGTAATATTTTAAACCTATTGGATAGTTATGCGGGGGCTTTTCTGTAGCGCGGAATTATTCCTTAAAAGGTCGTCCCTGGAAGGGCTCGGGGCTCTTAGCCACTGACCGTTTGGGGTCACGCTATGAGCCCAAGTATACTCGCTTATTAATAAAACCCTTGCTTTTGCATAGGACTTGGTCTCTCAGAGTTTTCCTTGGTAGGTGCGGTGTTCCAAGGCTCCCATCAGTCACCCCATCGGGTGGCCAACCCTTACACTAACTAAAATAAAATACATATAACCTATTGTTTAAAATCTTATTTTATTTATCTGTTTATCTGTTTTCATGGTTGTGAGGGTCTAACCTACAGCCTCACACATGCAAGGCACACATTCTACCTCTGAGAACATGCACAGCCCCTGAAAATCTTACTATTAAATCCATGACTGACCAATCAACACTTGTATGCAACTCACTTGTGATAATTTTTAAAAAGGTTTCTATAGCTGCAAAAAATAACAGAAAACTTAGCTTGGACAGAAATATAAATTTGTTTACAATAGTCCCCAAAATACTTGTTTACTTCATTACAAACTCACACATAGCCTGTTCCCTTTTAAGAACCCTTATATAGCTCCTAATACAGAATATTTAATTACACAGTTTTTCTAATTACAGAGGACTTTTTCTAACCTACAATCTACTGTTGCACTACAGCTGCCCAGAGCCTCTGAGTCTGCCCTGGATTGCCTCCTGCAGGTAACTTCATAGATCGGGAGATAGTTTAAATGTGGCAGTTTATCTGACCATGTATTCTGAACTGGCTGGTATAAATATTCTCTCATGGTACCACAATCATCGTGGGATTGACTAACTAGATGTTACCAGTATATTTGCCTGGCCACATTGGATCTCTAAGTAATTAGAGATTACTTAGAGAGAAATGCTGTTTGCCTCCAAGCAAGCAAGCATGGCTGTCTGATAACTCAAAGCTAATATAACACAACTATCATGAACTAAAGAGGAGACTCTTGTGAAGGCTTGGAGAAAAAATTTAATTGGCATTAGTGTAGTCTTTGGTACAGAGGCATGCCAGTTCAGAAACCCCCTTCTCTACCCTGCAATGGCATTTTCTAGGCAGATCTTGGCTCAGGGACATTAGCAACTAAAAGGGCCTACTTGAGGTCCTGGGAGAAATTACCTGAGGGCATTAGACCCTGCTGGCTTCCCATTAAAGTGGGAGGTCTGAGTTGCAGAGGGATAAAACTAGGCTGCTTCCTCTCTTGAGCTCTCTTTTTGGGCTCTCTTTTGGGGCTCGCACTCTTTTTTGGGTTGCTCTCTCCCCGTCCTGCTGGCACCTTGTCTTTGTCTACTCTCCACAGGCCCTTAGCACCTGGTGGCTGCCATCTTGGCCTACACGTGGCTGGGGGCCTAGCCAGAAATCCTAAGCACAGGGTTTTTCCTATTGCTGATTTGTATGCTTGAACCTGTGATAAATAAAGCATTTTTATTTTTTTTATTTTATTTTATTTTTTTTTTCAGTGAAGTAAAATAGGTTTTATTGAGGAGGTTTTAGGTGAGGGGAGGGAGAGAAAGAAAGGAAAGAGTAACGTGCTCAAGGGAGACCGCAGGCTGCTCCAAAGGTGGAGAGCGCAAGTAAAAAGAGAGAGTACACATCTCAAGAGGGGAGATGCGGGCAACACACGTGCTCAGGCACCACATGTGCTTGGCCACATGGGCTCAGGCAGCATGAGTGTCCTTGCAGCATGTGGCGCAGGCGACATGTGTGCCCAGGCAGCATGTGCGCGATATAAAGCATTTTAAAACCTTGCCAGATTCCTGCATCTTTTTCTGCTTGCAGGTCGCCAATCCCTGGGACAGAAGGGGATCCCTGACCTTGCTCCCGGATTTTGTGCAGGGTGCTGTGGCGTTTCCCCACAATCTACCATATTCAACATATGCTGTATAATAAGGAAAAAGAATCCAATATCCTTCATTGCCTCAAATAGTTTTATGTATATAATAAAGTGATAACTTATCTTAAGAATTGAAGGTTCATGGGCAAGAATATTAGTATCACGGTAGGGTGCTTGCCTTGTGTGAGGCAGACCCAAGTTTGACCCCCTGTAACCCATATGGTCTCCTGAGCCTTGCCAAGAGCGATCCCTGGGCACGGAGCCAGTAGTAAGTCTTGAGTACCACCAAGTATGGACCCAAAGCAAACAAACAAAAAAAAATAGAAAGCTGAAATGCAGGGAACCAAACTTCAACAGAATATTAGAATAAGGGATACAATAAAGCCAGCCTAGCTGTGACTTTCTGGTACATTAATTTTGAGAATCAGTCTACAGATGTTAAGAATAGCAAATAGAGTCAGATTTTTTTCGTTTTTAATAAAGGAAGTTAGTTTTTATTGAACAAAACTTACTTTGAAAGATGTGAGAGTGGGGAAGAAGGAAAGAAGTACACATTCAAGAGAGAATCAGAGCATCTCCAGAGCAGACAATAGCAAGCAAAAATACATAGAGATAAGCAAACCAAAACGTTTTCAAGAAAAAATGAAGAGACTTGCATGAATAGCAAGTCTCAGATTTCTTGTTTCAAATATCTATCCTACTTAGATTTGGATGTTCAACTAAATCTAATATTTATTTTATTCAGTTTGAAAATTAATATATTTTTTCACTTCTCTTTTGGAGGAAGGGAGTCATCTACGGGTTTCTAAGGATAGAATTGGGGCTCCACAATGACCATTTTAATGCTAACTCCATTCCTTGTCATTTGAGGCTCCATTCCTGTTGACTGGTTTTTCCCTGGAAAATTATATCTTTTCTTATTTCTGTAAATATCCGCAAATTTTTCTTGAACTTTGTCTTACTGTATATAAAGAGACTTTGTCCTAGTTATTTAAAACATGTTTTCATGATACATTTTACAGATTCGTTTTTAAGTGCATATGGTAAGGTAAAAGTAACCTCTATCTTTACAGATAAAAGTTCAGATCTATGTCTAAGATGTGATTCTTTATTGTTGTTACTAAACACTTCAAGCATACTTGGAGTATTACACTTAGACACTTCTCCACTCTGGCTAGTTGAAACTCAAATATCTCCTTGAGTCATATATGCCCTAAGATACCTCAAGAGGCTGGTATTATCATTTTTGCCGATTATTAACACACTGTTCCCTTCTCTGTCTTACCTAACATCTGACTCCCACACGTTTGTGGTAGGTTCCACCTGTTGCCAAGACCTCCTGATTCATGTTTTGCCTGAACTCAAACATGAACATCTTTGTAATTGTGTATCTCACGGTGATATAATAAATATTAAAATAAAAAACAAAAAAATAAAAATAACATAAATGGAAAAAAATATCTCAAGAGGCAATCAGGTATCTTTATAATAGGCACTTATTTATATGACAATGTGGAATATTAGTCTACACCTTTACAGCTTGGTACTCTAAAACACTTCTCATCATAGGTTCTTCCTTTTTTATGCTCTGCAACACCTCAACCTTCTCAAATGGAACTTCCAGATATCCAGTATCTGACAATGAGCCCTCGGTTTCGTTCACTGTCTTTATGTATTTAAAGCAGGAGGACAAATTGTTACTGCAACATAACTGGAAGTAGGTGTTGCTTTAGCTATTGCTTTACATAAGCAGAATATAATAAAAAATTAAGGAGTTTAAGAAAACATCTTACATCTTTATTTTTTGCTTTTTGGGGTCCACACCTGGCAACGCTCAGGGGTTACTCCTGGCTCTGCACTCAGGAATTATTCCTGGCGGTGCTCAGGGGACCATATGGGATGTCGGGAATCGAACCCCGCCGGCACAGGCCAGTCGTGTGCAATGCAACCTATCTACCCGCTGGGCTATTGCTCCGGCCCCACCTTACATATTTTAAAATAGTATATTAATGACATCATAATCATGCCTAAATATTCAGTCTCCTAAGCAATTCAAACCTCAAAAATCTATTAATACATCTGTCCTTTTAGATAAAAGGAAACAATTTAGAAGATTTTGAAGTTTTTGAAAGAGTTTATTCTTAAAATATGGTTCCCTGTCTGGTATCAGAAAATAGATCCTTAAACATTATCAAACTCCAGAAAGAAAATTCATTTTATTCTGAATGTATATCATTTAGAACTCCTCTTGAAGAGTGACTAGCTGCATTATGACTTGCTCTTCCTCCACCTCCACCACCAGCAAAAGAGTAATTTCAGTGATGATAGACAAGCTGAATGGACTTCTTTAAAGTAACAGAATGGACACCTTATTTACTTACTTAAGAAGCACGTAAACGTTCTTCTTATTCTGTTACATGTCTAGCTAGGAAAATAAACATGCAGTGCAGTGCTTGAGTCCATTCTCTTTGGCCTAAGGATTAATGAGAGAAAATAAGGAAAGCTCTGAGCTATAGGCTTTTAAAAGAATGTCCTTTGCTGCCATCAATATACAGGTATTTATTTTTGCCAAATTCTTTCATCGTTTAATATACACTTTACAAACTCACTATATCTAATAACATAATATATTTCCAAATAAAACTACATTTGACAGTCTGTTTATAAATAACTATTTTTTAAAGCTCTTTGCTTCAAAGTATTTGCAATGATTTTTCATCTCACCATTTTTAATAGTAAATTATTAATATCCTTATAAAAGTGGTTAGTGCTTTCTGGGCTCATATTACAAATATGGCTGTGGATATCCATTCCATGTATTTCCAAAATGTATTAAAATTTCCTTCTACATTTGTCATGTCATTGTTCAAAATGACAAACTATTAAACAGAACTTTTATTTATTTGTATTATAGAACTTAGTCTGGTTTTCCTCTGTGAATATGAACAAAAAAAAATACGTGCAAAGTTGATTTTCTCATTTCTCTCCAGAAAGTTGTTGGGTTCT
Organism: Cryptotis parvus; assembly: GCA_021461705.1. NCBI lineage: Eukaryota > Metazoa > Chordata > Mammalia > Eulipotyphla > Soricidae > Cryptotis > Cryptotis parvus. Next base: position 129,849 of record JAJIBD010003018.1, read on the forward strand.
GAGCTGCTAGCCTTAGGGTCCAGCATTTTCCCCTCACAAGACCCTAAAGACAGGACCCAGAAATGGGCCCTGCCATATGGTTACACCCAAAACATCTGTGCATATCCAAGCTAAGGTGAGGCAGAATATGCCTGGTCTTCTAAGGTCTGACACAGGAATATGTAAATCAATGATCATTATCTTGCAAATGTTACCTTGCAAATGCTAAATCTGTGATTGTCATTTGTTGTGAAGATTGTTATCTGTTACAATGGCCCAGGAGCTTGCAAATGCCCTGTGACGTGTGCCTGTACCCACTCCACCCAAATATTGTATAAAAGGCTTAAACTGTGTTCAGTAAATGGAATGCTGCTATCCAGAACTCCCCCTGCATCCGGTGTCATTCTTTCTTTCTTTCCTTTCTCAGCAGCAGCAAGGCAGAGTTTCTCCCAAATCCATTCCTCTCCTTTTCCCACAGGGATGAAGTCCTGCAAGATCTAGGTCTTCCTCATTTGTGCTGGGGGCTGCTGGCCAGGGCCTCTGACAAAAGTAAAATTTTATAGGAAATAGTACCTAAGCAAAATAAGCTTTGTGCTTCTCTTAAATAAACCAACCAAATTAGATTAAACTCATAATTCCCAACAAAATTTACAATAACCTGTAAAAGCACCTTCGGTTGTCCAAATGCTAAAACTTGATTTAACATACTTGGAATTTGACTAATTCCCTGATTAGCTCCACTGCAACAGGGTCAAGGAAATAGCCAATGGACTACCACACATGCTTTACATGCAGGAAACCTGGATTCGGTTTCCCCACTACCTAGAAGCTAAGAGTATGTAGCTGAGAGTAGTCCCTGAACATCACTAGGAATATCTCAAATACAAAAGAACAAGAACAAAACAACCCAAACCAAACATTCGCCTGAGTCCTTCTGAGTTTTACTAAGAGAAACCAATTACTGGTGATGCAGGTGGACCTCATGGGTGGCTTATGTGAGGCCAGAAGGGGAGAGACATGGTCGCTTTCTCCCCAGCCATCTCTGCCGACCGGGATCTGCTGGGCAGGCTAAGGACTGATAAAGTCTGCGATGAGCCCCTGCAGCGGCGGGGCCTGAGCCCCACCAGCCCCATGAGGTGGCTGTCAAGCCACACCTGATGTCCGCTTGATCTCTAGGCACGCGAGTTGATCCCCACCACCCGAGATTTTTCGGGAGCCACGGACTCAGGCTGGAATTGCTCTTTGCAGGAAAGGAAAGTCAGTCCCTGGCCTCACCCAGGGTTGCCTTGAAAGGATGGCCCCTCACCCACAGAACACAAAGACAGGAACCAGAGGTAGCTGGTAAAATGCCAGAGGTAACTAATAAAATGATGGCTCAACCGATAATTGATAAAATGATGGCTTGATAAGAGCACAGCAGGAAGGGCCTTAAGCAAATAATTCCAGGGAGGGCTATAAGGCAAACATTCCCGAGAGGTTGGGTCTGATGTGCTCCCTCTGTATTTGGTATGATACCTGACTGGGCCCATGCCGTGCCAAATATGGAAAGAAGTGTTAGGCACACTCAGATTGGTGGGTGATGGTTACCTGGTGCAGAGTGATTGGCTGCCTGCGCACGACCTTGATGTAATATTTTAAACCTATTGGATAGTTATGCGCGGGCTTTTCTGTAGCGCGGGAATTATTCCTTAAAAGATCGTCCCTGGAAGGGCTCGGGGCTCTTAGCCACTGACCGTTTAGGGTCACGCTATGAGCCTGAGTATACTCGCTTATTAATAAAACCCTTGCTTTTGCATAGGACTTGGTCTCTCAGAGTTTTCCTTGGTAGGTGCGGCATTCCAAGGCTCCCATCAGTCACCCCATCCGGTGGCCAACCCTTACAGCCTCAGGGTTCTTGTCTTCCCTCACAGAAAAAGAATTTTCAGGAGTCGACAAGTAGTGAAGTTTTACAGATTTTATTAAGGAGGTTTTTGGAAAGGGAAGGAGGAGGGAAAGAGAGAGAGAGAGAGAGAGAGAGAGAGAGAGAGTACACATCTAAAGAGGGAAGATGCGGGTAACACACTTGCTCAGGCGCCACATATGCTGGGCATGTGGGCTCAGGCAGCATGAAAGAATGGCCCTCGCCCACAGAACACAAAGACAGGAACCAGAGGTAACTGATAAAATGGAGGTAACTGATAAAATGATGGCTCAACTGAGTCATCAACGCGAGTTGATCCCCACCACCCGAGATTTTTCGGGGAGCCACGGACTCAGGCTGGAATTGCTCTTTGCAGGAAAGGGAAAGTCAGTCCCTGGCCTCACCCAGGGTTGCCTCTGGGTTCTTGTCTTCCTCACAGAAAAAGAATTTTCAGGAGTCGACAAGTAGTGAAGTTTTTACAGATTTTATTAAGGAGGTTTTTGGAAAGGGAAGGAGGAGGAAAGAGAAGAGAGAGAGAGAGAGAGAGAGAGAGAGAGAGAGAGAGAGAGAGAGAGTACACATCTAAAGAGGGAAGATGCGGGTAACACACGTGCTCAGGCACCACATATGCTGGGCATGTGGGCTCAGGCAGCATGAAAGAATGGCCCTCGCCCACAGAAAACAAAGACAGGAACCAGAGGTAACTGATAAAATGGAGGTAACTGATAAAATGATGGCTCAACTGAAAGTAACTGATAAAATGATGGCTCGACAAGACAAGAGCACAGCAGGAAGGGCCTTAAGCAAATAATTCCAGGGAGGGCTATAAGGCAAACATTCCCGAGAGGTTGCGTCTGATGTCCCCCTCTGTATTTGGTATGATACCTGACTGGGCCCATGCCGTGCCAAATATGGAAAGAAGTATTAGGCACGCTCAGATTGGTGGGTGATGGTTACCTGGTGCAGAGTGATTGGCTGCCTGCCGCAGACCTTGATGTAATATTTTAAACCTATTGGATAGTTATGCGCGGGCTTTTCTGTAGCACGGGAATTATTCCTTAAAAGATCGTCCCTGGAAGGGCTCAGGGCTCTTAGCCACTGACCGCTTGGGGTCACGCTATGAGCCCGAGTATACTCCGCTTATTAATAAAACCCTTGCTTTTGCATAGGACTTGGTCTCTCAGAGTTTTCCTTGGTAGGTGCGGCGCTCCTAGGCTCCCAGTCAGTCACCCCATCGGGTGGCCAACCCTTACAGCATGTGTGTCCATGCAGCATGTGCGTGCTGTCCTTTGGTCAGGACGTCTTCTATAGATTTCTCCCCAAGTTACTCCCATATGGGGCTTCAACCTAGGTTGCTAGGGCCGTTGCCAAGGGGAGTAGACTTTGGGAGTGGTCTTCTTTGACTAGAATGCTCTGGAGTCATCTGTAAGCTGGGTCCTGGGCCTAGAAGGCTGATTCATCTCCCTCAAGAGATTTAATTAGCTAAAGACATTATGAAAGGCCTGTGGCCTCTGGGCTTCACACATTCCCTTTGGCCTTCCCTTCCCTCAGGGTCTATTGTTGATAGTGGTCTTATCAAGTCTGGTTCCATTTTTTCAAACAGGTGTAACTCTGGATAGCTGAAGAATCAGTTTTTTCTTCTTCAGGAATTTTTATTGCCCTGTGGCACCCCCACCCTCACCCCCTGTCTGCTGCCTGCCTACAACACTGGGACTAGCCAACCCTTTGAAAAAAGCTAAATCCAAAGAATATATTGCAAATTCTTCAAGGAAGCCCATTTTGGTGAGGATGAATATTTTTACCAGTCTATTGTGATATGTGAGCAGGAAAGATCACATAATACCACATAGTCATGTATATAAAGATGCATCAAACTAAGACACTCAAGAGCAAATACTAGCACACAGTCTTTTAGCCCTGACTTGCTTTTTAGAAATTGGACTTTCTAGCACTGCTATGAAAAGCACAGAGGGAGAGAGCAGAATATAAAACCTAGTTCTGCAATCTAGAGTACACAATCAGCCTGGGACCCAGTTGAAATTGCAGCTGCTGTAAAAGACAACTTTCTGTTGCATCCTGCAGTGGGGGGCTAATAAAGTCATTAAAATTACTGCCCCAGAAGACTGGAATTAAACCTAAAGACTGCACACTTCAAGGATGAGTGGGTCCATCAATACAGTCAGCATTCCTTTTTACTTCTTAATAGCATTTATGTAGGTTGAAATATAGTTTCTTTAGATCCACTTGGCAAGACTAACTTACAATGATATATAAGGAATCACCTCCTAATGTGATCCTTCTATAGGAAAATATGAATGCCAGGGAAATGTTACCTGCCCAGGTACTTGCCCTCCAGAAGAACAGCAAGAAGGCCACTGGCCTTGCACACAGCTCACAGGTTTTATCACGGACACCCCGTATTGCTCTGCCAGGAGCAAAACCTGAGCACCACCAGGCGTATTCCCCAGCCCCCAAACAAGCAAACAAGCAAAAGAGCCATCGAGCTCAGCTGCACAGAAAATAGAGGAGATTTTACCATATGAACACAAAACTTATATAACACATAGAGACTAATAACATTCAAATAAGAATTATGAAGATGCAGAGAACCTAAAGAAACACCGCACAAGCTGATTGTCCTTCCTCCAACTCCAGCCACACTGACACTGCTCACATAGTTAAGTGAGCCCAGGAGGCTCCCTACTGTCAGTCAGTACCGCAGCTCACTTCTTCACATAGCCCAGCGATACATTCTCTACATCTAGAATATCTCCACTTCCCCCTTCCCAAGACAGGCCCAAATTTTCTGATGTTTATCTCACTATCCTCAAATGATTGGATTCAAACATTTTATATACTACTCACTATCTATTCAGGAATTGGCTTTATTACAGGTTTCCAGTCTCTCACATACCCAAATGAAGTAACTAATCTCTAGAAACCAAAAAAATGTTCCCCGTAACTAGTACAAAAACATGAAATTCAAAGCTTCCTTAAGCTTCCTTAAGAATGTTGGACAGACCTTTTCTGGAGGCTGCCTTCACAAACCCCAAACAGAATGTCTTTTCTGTAAACTTGCTTTACTCAGGGCCCCAGAAAAGTGACAGACTAGACCCAAAACAGATGAAGGAGTGAGTGAGATTGATTGGATGCAACCACTTTTCCCCCTGAACATCTGCCTAAAAAATGTTCTGACTATCTGGAAAACATCTGCCTCTGCATCTAGTAAATGTATTCAATTATGAGTGAGGTATTCAATTATGAGAGAGACAGACATGGGGCAGAGCTGCTACTGGCTCTCCCTGTGCCCAGCTGCTCACAAGGCGCCCAGGAGGGATGGCGGGTTCTAGCCCTGACTCGCCACCCCAACAGAGCCTTGCAACAAGCCAGACGACCCCCCCACTCCATGAGGGCCTCCATTTTCCACATCCGTACTTCTCTCTCGTCAGAACTCCACCCAGCAGACCAGCCTATCACAGTCCGGCTGGCGTGGCGCGCTTGGTTCATCAATAAATGCTGGACTTAGAGATGACTACAAGAGTATGCTACCTGCACGGCAGAGCCTGGCAAGCTACCCGTGTTGTATTTGATATGCCAAATACCAGTAACAATTATAGACCTCATTCTGGAATGGATTGAGGCTCTTTATGTTCCTGGAGCAAGCAGATGCCCTTGGGCTCTACTAGCATGAGACAGGACATATGGAGATGTTACTGGGGCCCGCTCGAGCAAATCGATGATGAACGGGAAGACAGTGATACAGTGATGAGTGAGGTAGTTTTTCTTTTTCGTTTTGTTTTGTTTTATTTTAGGGCTACATACAGAGATGCTCAGAAGTTAGTCCTGGCTTTGCACTCAGGAATCACTCCTGTCCATGCTCAGGTGACCATAAGGGATGCTAGAGATTTAACCTAGGTAAGACAAGTGCAAATCAAGCACCTTACCCACTATACTTTATCTCTGACCCCAGAACCCAGGTAGTTCTAAGAAAATCACATCTAGGCACATCACAATAAAATTACTAGTAAATAAAGACAATTAAAAGGAGAAAACTTTCACATAAATATTACCAAGTACAATTACATGTATCCTAGCCCTGCTTAATTGCTTATTTCCAATACTGCCTCCACCCCAAGCCCCTACTCTATTCAGAATCAAACATATATCCAATATTGAACTTGTGTGAGTGAGAAAGAGAGGGAAAAAGAGAGAGAAGAAAGAAAGAAATCATGAGAGAAATCATTCCAATTTTCCAGTACACTTAGATGCACAAATGATAATAAATAATAGGCAGGACAAATGTGAATGTGGATGTATTTAGAAGAAGCCAGATATGACAAAGACCCACAGGATCTAAAGAATGAAATTTGTTCAGCATTTCCACAGACTATTATTTGTATACCCACCCTGGGATGCTTAGTTCTCAGTCTATTTGGCATAACTCATTTCTTTGAGACTATCATAAAAATAATAAGCAGAACTAATGGAGAAAAACACGGAGAAAAATACAGATTCTATCTTTGAAACTGGAATGGGTTGAAGACTATGAATAATGTGTTCTAGTGAAAATTTTGGAGAAAATGAACCTTGAAGAAAGGGTGATATGAAAAATAAATTTCACTTAATTCATGGGTATTTTATTTTTTTAATTTTTTAATTTAATATTTTTATTATACCACCGTGAGATATACAATTACAAAGATGTTCATATTGGGGTTACGGTCATACAGTGTTCCAGCACCCAATTCTCCACCAGTATCCATTTCCCACACCAATGTCTCCGATTGCCTCCGGCCTCCCCTAGCCTGCCTCCATGGCAGGTTTATTATCTCTTTCTCTTTTTTTTATCTCTCTTTCTCTCTTTCTTCTCTTAAACATTGTGGATTGCAATACATACATTTAGAGATTATCATGTGTATTTTTTGCCTATATTTAATGCTTAGTTTTAGGTTGGTATTAGCACTTTTGACAATTATTAGCATTCTGTTCCCTTCTCTGTCTTCGTAACCTCTAACTCCCACACGTTTGTATAGTTTTCACCTTTGACAAGACCTCCTGATTCATGTTTCGCCTGACCTTGGATATTGGTATAAGATACCAATATCCAAGGTCAGCCAAACATGAATATAATATAAATATTTATGTCATGCAAATAAATGCAGTCATTCTATATCTGTCTTTTTTCCTTCTGGCTAATTTCACTCAACATGATCCTCTCCATGTCCGTCCATTTATAGGTAAATTTCATAACTTCATTTTTCCTAACAGCTGCATAGTATCCCATGGTGTAGATGTACCAAAGTTTCTTTATCCAGTCATCAGTTCTCAGGCACTCTGGTTGTTTCCAGATTCTGCTATTGTGAATGGTGCTGCTACGAAAATAAAGGTGCAGATGATGTTTCCGCTGTGTGTTTTTGGCTTCCAGGGTATATTCCCAAGAGTGGTAGAGGTGGGTCAAATGGGAACACGATGTCTAGTCTTTGGAGGATTGTCCATATTGTTTTCCAAAAGGCTGCACCAGTCGACATTCCCACCAATAATGGATGAGAGTCCCCTTTTCCCTGCATCCATGCCAGCACTTGCTGTTCTTGATCTTTTGGATATTATGCATCAGTCTCTGTGGTGTGAGGTGATATCTCATTGTTGTTTTGATTTGCATCTCTCTGATGATTAGTGATGATGAGTATTTTTTCATATGCCTTTTGGCCATTCGAATTTCTTCCTTGTCAAAGTTTCTGTTCATTTCTTCTCCCCATTTTTTGATGGGGTTGACTGTTTCCTTCTTGTAAAGTGCTATCAGTGCCTGATATATCCTGGATATTAACCCCTTATCAGATGGGTAATGGGTGAATATTCTTTTCCATTCTGTGGACTTTGTATCTTGGTCACTGTTTCTTTTCAGGTGCAGAAGCTTTTTTAGTTTCATGTAGTCCCATATGTATATCTTTGCTTCCAGTTGCTTTGTTAGTGGCATTTCATCTTTGAGGATGCCTTTAGCTTCAATGTCGTGGAGGGTTTTTCCTATATTTTCTTCAATGTACTTTATGGATTCAGGTCTGACATTGAGATCTTTAATTCATTTTGATCTGATTTTTTGTGCATGATGTTAGACAGAGGTCATTCATGCATATTTTAAACATAAAGTAAGCTACACAAACACACACACACATACACACAAAAGCATATAGCCTGACATTAAAAAAAACTATCTGGCATAGTTTTCACAGGTACAGTTGAAGAAGAAATGGCATGATACTAATAAATATATGATAAGTGAATTTACTGTCTAAAATCCGTGTCCATAATATCAATATGCAATAAGGACTTAGGTGTTCACATGTGTCAACTTTTAGGAATGAGCAAAACAATAATGTATAACTATCAACTTCAAATTTATTAAATTCCTTAAAGAATATGGAAATTATATGCAAATTTACTTGAAAGTCTATTTACATAATGATGAATTAATATTGTACATTCTACAACTATATATACAATTCATGTAGGTGAGTTAAACAATTAAATTCTTCAAATCAGAAAAAAAAGCAAATTAAATTTTCTCTGTCTCACCTAAAGCTTCTTGATCTCTTGCTAAATTATTTTATCACCTCATTACTCTGGCTTAGCAGGACCCCAGCTCAAGCTATTCTCCCTTCAGGTAAAATTCCTAGTTTGAACCAGCAAACGGGACCCAGAAAAGCTTAAAAAAAACTATTCAATACCCACAAGTCATTAAAGTTAAAACCAGAATTTGAACCTACCCTTATGTTTAACATCCAAAGTTGATATACTTAAGCTCTACATTCCTCTGATCTCCCAAGTTTATGAATGGAAGACAAAATAATTAATATATAAATAAAATAATATCAAAAATATCTTGAGCCATTAAGAATTCAATACAGAGACAGCAGCATTACTTCTATTCTCATGTTGTAGAGGAGAATTGAAAATCAATGATTTACAAATTTCATATTTATTCATGCACAATTCAAGGGTTCTGAAAGCCGTATTAAAAAGGTCAATGAATGCAGCACCCAAGCTATATCTCTGCAAATAGAAAAAGTCAGCTCATCTGAAAGCAGACAGAAATAATAACTCATCACACTCTTGGGAAGATACTCAATAGAATTTTATATATTCTGCCTTTAAATTTGGTCAAGATCAATATTAGATAAAGACAACATTTCTTGCCCCAAATCATAAAGATACAGACATATTATTCTCAATTTTTCTTTGTGGATATTTCCTCCAAAGCCTAACCCTTTATATTTGGATTTGTACATAAAAAGGAATGAGTGCCCAAGAGACCAACCTACAGGGGATTTTATTATTCATTCTGGTACCCCCCCAGTTTGCAGCCCAGATTTCATTTCCCTATAAAATCCCCTAATTCTGAGCATGCAGCCAATATGGCAGTTTGAGGACATCAACCGGTCTTCTTCCAAAATTTCTACATGGTTCTCATTTGATTGAGTCTTAAATGGAACTGAACCTTCAAGGTCACACGATTAAAGTTCAGAAGCCAAGAAGCCAAGCCACCACAGCCAACACAAAGAGAGACACTCCAGACCCACAGCTGCACAGCTCAGTCTCATGTGGAGTGGCCCATGGAGTTCTGGAGGATGGTAAAAGGCTCGGCCAGACCCTGGTCGTGTCCTATATACCTTCTAGGGCTCATTCACGCATGCAGGGGTCACGCTGGCCTGACTTGGAGTGGGGATTTGGACTCCTCCACCCATTACTCCACCTCCATGCCGGTAGATGTGGCTACGAGCTCCCAGCCACCACAGCCAACAAGCGGAAAAGAGACACTCCAGACCCACAGCTGCACTGACATGAAACAATCATAGACAACAATGGATTTAGGACCAGGTCCTTCCCAGGATCTTTCACATTTATACACTGTAATGATCACTCTAGTTGCAAGAAACTGGAGAGGTTATGGGGAATGGGGAATTATGATGTCACACTAGAACTCACTATTGAATATGCACATAGAGACATCATAATCCTTTAATATCTGTAGGGCAAGTGTAAGAGAAAGAGAGAGAGAGAGAGAGAGAGAGAGAAATGCATTTACTGATGAAACTTAAAGGGAGAAAGATCAGGCTTTCTATTGGGTGGAGCTCTGAGAAACTGTGGAATCTGGATGTTGAGAATGACTGACCTCATCATGTGTGGGATGTTCTGCCTTCTTGCTAGGCTTACTGGGATGATGGGTATCAGCTAGAACCTGCCTATAACTGTATACAGTGTATAAATGTGAAGGATTCTGGGAAGGACCTCATCCTAAAATCTAGTACTATCTAAGACTGTCACTCAGCTGTAGAGTGGCTGCGTGTCATGGAGCTGTGGGTCTGGCCTGAGTCTCTCTTCTGGGATAGCTGGCATGGAAGTGGTGGAAAGGGCAGAAGAGCCCAAATCCCTGCTCCAAGTCCGGCCAGCGTGGCCCCCTCCCCCACACGTGTGAGCGAATCCTTGGAGCAATGTTGGACTTGGCCAGGGACTCGTGTGGATATCTCAAATGATATAACAAAAAATTTTTCTTTTGTTTTTTTTTTTTTTGCTTTTTGGGTCACACCTGGAGACTCTCAGGGGTTACTCCTGGCTCTGCACTCAGGAATTACTCCTGGCAGTGCTCGGAGACCATATGGGATGCTGGGGATGGAACCTGGGCAAATGCCCTACCCGCTGGGCTATCGCTCCGGCCCCAATATAACAAAAATTTTTTTTAAATTTAAAAAAGGGACATAAAGTCAGAAGGCAAACTAAGACTGCTCATCAGAATATATAGTACTTCAAGAACACAGAACAAATTCTTTTCAGCTTCATAGAAAGACAGCCCTCTGGACTCATGGAGCCAAACAAGCATTTGGCAATTTCCTTCGGATGATGATATGCTTTTAAAATTATCACGTTCAAATGATATTTTTCACAGATAAAAATAAAAAAATGGAAGAGAAAGAGAGAGACAAAGAGAAAGACAAAAGAGATAAAGAGTCTGCCATAGAAGTAGGCCAGGGGAAGGGGAGGGAATTGGGGACACTGGTGATGGGAAATGGGCACTGGTGGAGGGATGGGTGCTGGAACACTGTGTGACTGAAACCCAAATATGAACATCTTTGTAATTGTATATCTCATGGTGGTATAATAAAATATTTTTAAATAAAATATAATTTTTAAAAGAGAAAAAATTAAATTAAAAATATAAAGTACAGAAGCCTATTAATGAGGTAAGGAGGCTAGAAAGACAAAGTCCATACATTGAAAAGCAGCAAACTATAAGGCCCCAAAGCTTTCCATTTTTCAAGTGAACCTCTATAGTTTTCTTCTTGGGGAACTGGTAGTAAATCAGTTCTGCAAAGGTTGTAGAGTGTTATTAGTATTAGATTCTGGGGAAGTGTGTGTGTTTGGGTATTTATACAAAAATACTCATCAATTATATCTCTCTTCTGTTGATTTGTTTATGAATAAATGTATTTGTTGGAATATTGTACTGCTTTGTTTGCCTCAACACACTTAGTCCATGAATAATGTGAAGAACAGAACCACAAGTAATTATAAGTAGAACAATAACACTGTCAGTTATCTATTTTAGACTCTTGCATTTTCCATCCTTATAACCTGAGATGAAAACAAGTACATCATAAATTAGTTCTTTTGAAAAATGGTTTTAATTCTAGTAAAGTGTATGAAACAAAATTAGATGCTGATGATCACAAATAGGAGAGAATTATGATAAAATTATGCTTCATCTTCATAACTGTTTTAGTAGAGTTGCAAACACCATTTGAGATCAGTAAATATTTTCTTTTTATGTTAATGAGATAACTATAGATGACTTGGTAGGGTAGCCTACCTTGCAATGTTGAAACTTCCATTGCTATATTACCTTATTCTCAGGAAGTAAAGGAGTTGAGTTAGAGATTAATTGCCAATGATTCAACCAATTAGGCATATATTATATGGTCACCATAAAACTCAAGGTCAGGTTTGGTGAATTTCTGAGTTGGTGAGCATGTGAAAATTGGCAAACATGTTGAAAATGGATGGTTCTATTCTACTGTTAAAAATTTTATAATGGGAACTTGAGATGACACAAATCGAAAGTGACCAAAAAGCTTGCTCTGAGCATAATAACCCACCAGTTCCACAAAGCAGCTGTGGAGGAGAACAATAACACTGTCAGTTATCTATTTTAGAATCGTGCATTTTTCCATCCTTATAACCTGAGACGAAAACAAGTACATCATAAATTATTTCTTTTGAAAAATGGCTGTAATTCTAGTAAAGTGTATGAAACAAAATTAGGTGCTGATTATCAAAATAGGGGAGTATTCTAGGCTGTACCTAGAATCCATGTGATCTACAAGGCATGAGAAGTGATCCCTACCACATGATTTTGTATGGAGCTCTAGACTCAGGCTGGACTAAGATGTAAACAAAGGAAAGCCAGCCCTAAACCTTGCCCATATTTCCCAGTATCTTTGCCTTTTCTCGCAGGAAATAATTTCAGGAAATGCAACTAGTGAAGTAAAACAATATCATGAGAAAAAAATATAAGGAAATTGTGAATGTATGTATGAGACATACAGAGAGAGAGAGAGAGAGAGAGAGAGAGAGAGAGAGAGAGAGAGAAACAGAGAGAAAGAATATTTAATCACAAGTTATGATGATGTAGTAGGAAAGAATGCATGCTTGTTGCCTTGATAGGTGTTTTTGTTTGGTTTTGGTTTGGTTTTAGTGTAACAGTTTTGCCCAAATTCCCCACCTGGGCCTTGTTACCAGGATATGCCCAGTGGCAAGACTTGGATTTATAGGTCATTTATATCACCTGATCATATCCTTTTGTTCATCTTGAGCACTCTTTTTCAAGAGGAAATGCGCTCTTCCTTGAGGGTGGGGGGGGGTGGCTCCTTTTCTGAATCCAGGTGCTCTCATGACCTCAGGCTACATCAGGGTTTGTGACTTAGTAACTTTATAATTTGGTAACTGAGTAGGATTCATCCCAGGGATTCAAGGATGACTAAACATACACAAGTTAATCAACACAATGCACCAGATCAATTAGAGAAAAAATAAGAAACATATAACCATATCAATAGATGCAGAGAAAGCACTGACAGTATCCAATGCCGGTTCATGATAAAAACTCTCCATAAAATGGAAATTGAAGGAACTTTCCTCAATATAATCAAAGCATCTACTAAAGCACCCAGCAAGCATTATTATCAGGGGAGAAGCGAAAAGCCTTTCCCCAATGATCGGGGACAAGACAAGGTTGCCCACTATCACCACTTCTATTCAATATAGTACTGAAGGACTTGCCATAGCAATCAGGGAAGAAAAAGACATTAAGGAAAATCCATATAGGAAAAAAAGAAGTCAAGCTATCACTATTTGCAGATGACATGATATTATACCTAGAGAACTTTATAAAGTGTCTACCAAAAGTACCTAGAAACAATAGATTTGTATAGTAGAGTGGCAGTTTACAACATCAATACCAAAAACGCCATGGTTTTTCTATATGCAAATAACTAAAGAGAAGAAAGTAATGTTTAAAAACCAATCCCAATCAAATACCTAGGATACAATCGAACTAAGAATGTAAAGAACCTGTACCAAAAAAAAATAATAACCCTACAAAATGCTGCTTCTGTTAATAAAAAGAGGACATGAGGAAATGGAGACACATAGCCTGCTCATGGATTGGGAGAATTAATATTGTCAAAATATCAATACTCTGTAAAGCATTACACAGATTCAATTCAGTCTCTTGAACGCCCTGTTTTGAAGCCCTATCCAAATAGGGCGTTCAAATCCAATACATCAAGATCCTTCGTGAGCTGTATTACTGATTCACCACCAGGATCTCACCATTCTACAAGGAAGTGATCATTTATGTCAAAGAGGAGTTCATCAGGGTGATACCATTTCACCAAACATTTGCACTTCTATGTTCACTGCCATTTTTTCAAAGAAATTGATCAAACACTCCTGAAATTTGTATGGAACAACAAACACCGATAAATAGCTAAAGTGATCCTTGAGTAAAAGAAGATGGGAGTCTTCATCTTCTGTAACTTCAAGCTGTACTACAAAGAAGTAGTAATTAAAACAGCATAGTATTAGAATAAAGACAGACCTGTAGAACTATGGAATAGAGTTGAATATACAGACACACACTTTCAAACACATGATCATTTAATCTTAGATAAAGGAGTAAAAATATACTAAGTGGAGCAAGGAAAGTGTCCTCAACAAGTGGTGCTGGGAAAACTGGGCAGCTATATGCAAAAAAAGTTAACTTGGACCTCTTTTTAATGCCATGAAGAAAAGTCAGATCAAAATGAATTAAAGGTCTCAGCATCAGACCTGAATCCATAAGGTACCCTGAAGAAATCATATGCAAAACCCTCCACAACATTGAAGCTAAGAGCATCTTCAAAGATGAAACACCACTGACCAAGCAAGTGGAAGCAAAGATAAACATATGAGACTATATGAAACTAGAAAGCTTCTGCACCTCAAAAGAAACAGTGACCAAGATACAAATCAGCCCACAGATTTGGAAGGAATATTTACCCAATACCCATCACTCTCAATGGAAAAAACATCTCTGAATGCAACAGTTATGTGTACCTAGGTTGAGAAGTCAACATGATGAATGACCTAAAATCTGAGCTGCTCAGGAGGAAGAGGCAGCATGGAACGCCTTCAAGAGCATCAAAGAAATAGCTAAAAAGGACAAAGAACCTCTGGCTCGGGGCACAACACTTCGACTCCACTGTTGTTCTCCCTGCATTAACTTATGCCTCAGAGACCTGGGCCCTACAAAAGCAGGATGAGAATGCTACTTGGGTCTCCCACAGAGGAATTGAAAGAGCTATGCTTGGAATATCATGCCTCACTCAACAGAGAGAAGGAATCTTGAGTTCCGACCTCCATCGAAGATCCACAGTCAGGGACACTGTCTCATTTGCCAAGGCATCGAAAATCAGATGGGCTAGACATCTAATGCGATTTGGAGATGACCGCTGGACTAGAGCCCCATGGAATGTCAAAAGATCACGAGGCCACCCACCTACAAGATGGTCCGACTTCCTTGTCAAGACCCTGAGCGAACGGTTTGAGGCTCTTCATATTCCTAAAGCAACCAGATGCCATTGGGCTATGCTGGCACATGATAGGGTCAAATGGAAATGTTACTGGCGCCCGCTCAAGCAAATTGATGATTAACAGGATGTCAAGTGATCAAGTGATGTTCACTGCAGCACTATTTACAATAGCCAGAATCTGGAAACTACCTGTGTGCCTGAGAACAGAAGATTAAATAAAGAATATTTGGTACATCTACACCATCTACATATGCAAATGTTAGGGAAAATGAAGTCATGAAATTTGACAACAAATGGATGGACATGGAGACTATCATGCTGAGTGAAATTAGTCAGAAGTAAAAGGACAGATATATAATGACTGCCTTCATTTGGGGATATAAAAACTATTATAAGACTAATATCCAAGGCAAGGCAAAACAGAGCCCAGGAGGATAGTTCAAAGGTTGGAATCTACCACAAGTAAGTGGGGGGGGGGCAGAGATTGCGTAAAATAGAGAACGGAGTAGCTGGTGATAGATAAATAGTTGAAAATGGTAATCCCAAACTAGAACTGAGTATTGAAAGTAGATTAAGGTTTATGTATGATAACCCCTCGGTGTATGTATTACCAACCGCAATACACAAAAGAAGACAAAGAGAGAGATACAGAGAGAGAGAGAGAAAGAGAGAGAATAGTGCCTACCATAGAGGTGGGCAGGGGGTGGGTAGATGAGGGAAACTGGGAATATTGGTGGTGGGAGATGTGCACTGGTGGAGGGATGGAGCTGCAACATTGTATGACTGAAGCCCATTTATGAACAGCTTTGTAAACTGTCTATCTCATGATGATAAAATAAAATATTTTAAAATCTCATTGTATTATTTCTTTTCCTAAATTTTTATCACCAGAGAATCTCTAGGCCTATCTGCCTGCAACAATCACATAGTCATGATAGGCTCAACCTCCTGCCCTTCTCCCCTCTAAGCAAATTAGTTAGTGGGATGCTTCAGATTGGTTCCTATGGTAACCAGTATCCATTGTCGGATGCTTTCCACCTAAAAGGAACCTCATTAGCATAAATGCAATTGCGGTGTAAAGGGGCTTATTATGAATAACAGGGCACCCATTTCACTTTTGTGAGCCTAAAATGTTTTCTGGGACTGCTGATCAAATTCAAATATTATAACAAAAGATTTTTCTCCTTGCTCTTTTAGAAAATTTTTATCATAGCTGTGATGGAGGAGCCTTGGGAGAAGACTAAATATATATGATAACTATATTTGATCCTTCGAATGTCCAAACATTTCTTTTCAGTCATATCTCACACTTGTTCTTTGCATCTCTTTCACCTGGCTGCTCTTGAATGACGTTCTTTTATACCAAACTGGGAATCTAGAAATCAATGTTTCTCTGAGTTCTTGAGGCATTTTATCAAATATTCAAGTGCAAAGAGGGAGTGCTATAATGTCTGGTTCAGTCATAAGCACAGGTGATAAAAGTTGGGAGGTAGAAAAATATTTTAGACTAACAACTCTTAAATTATAGGATCTGTTAAATGATAAAATAGTGAAGAATATTTAAAAATTGATTATAACTTTAGGATATGTAATGGTGGTATAGAAAGCTAATGCCCACCCAATACACACACTATAATGGGTGCCAGATTGAAAGTCAGAAGAAACTACCCATTCAAAGTTTGTGTGTGTTATACAAATATTATATACAAGTATAAAAGCAGAAATAACAATTTAATAGTTTTCATGATATTCAAGTTATTTTAGTAACTTCTAAAAGTATAAGTTAGTTCCACTTAAACCACTTACATGGTTTTTAATTACAAATGAAACTATAAAGACATTTAAAACTCATTTCTGAAAATAAATTATTAAAAAATACCTCCCCAAGTGAACAATTTTTAAGTGCCTAAAAACTAAAACAAGAAAGAAGCCAAAAAATTATGTCATATACTTCCCCAGAAAAAAATAGTGATTTAGTGTAGAAAATACTTTAAGAGATTTGGACTAGCAAATATTCCTTATATGAGCATATTAAGAATAGTATCCCATAAAACATAATTTAAAATAATAAATTTAACTACTTCTAAGACAAAGAGATTCATATATAAATACTAAATGTGGGGAAATTTGAGGAAATTTCAAAAGATACAAAAGAAACTCCAAAATTTAATTATATAGCTGTAACTTTAGCTTTAAATGAATGCTTTCTTTTTAAAAAATTATTTCATTGAATCATGCTGTGATGGACCTATACAAGCTGTTCATGACTGGGTTTCAGTCATATACTGTTCCTACACCCATCCTTCCACCAAGTTATATTTTATCCCAGCTCAGACTGATTAATTGCAGTCTGTGCAATACATTGGCATAAATGAAACGATATACAAAACAACTGCCAAAGGGCACTTTTCAGTGGAAGAATAAGCAATATTTTTAATAAGCATACAGGAAAAAAATAGATTCATACTCTAGTTTATCCAGGAAGGCAAAGTTGGAGTTATAATGGAGTTTTATTCAATAAGTATTCTTAATCAAGATATCAACTTCTTTTGTTTGTTGAAATGATCAAAGGTTATCTAGTGCATACTTTACTGAGAACAAGATAAGATTCTATTACTGCCAAAAGTTATCTACCACACACACAGCATATTAAAGATTAAAAGAATATATGTGTTCTAAGCATCTTAATTTCGAATAACATTTTTGTATTTGCTTCCTGATTCTGTAATACTGATAGTACAGCTTACATTTGCTGGTGAGAGGGGGAATGAAATAGTGAAGAGTGGATATTAGGTTTTCCATTTTCTAAACAGGGATAATTTCAAAATTACCCTGAAAATGAAAATAAAAATGTTAAAGATAAGGTCAAATATCAAATTCGAATGCAGCAGTTATGTGTACCTAGGTCGAGAAATCAACATGATGAACGACCTAAAACCTGAGCTGTGCAGGAGAAAAAGAGCAGCATGGAATGCCTTCAAACGCATCAAAGAAATAGCTAAAAGGACAAAGAACCTCCGGCTCTGGGCACATCTCTTTGACTCCACCGTTCTCCCTGCATTAACATACGCCTCAGAGACCTGGGCCCTACGAAAGCAGGATGAGAATAAGATTCGGGTCTCCCAGAGAGGAATCGAAAGAGCTATGCTTGGAATATCATGCCTCACTCAAGTGAGAGAAGGAATCCGGAGTTCTGACCTCCGTCGCTATTCCAGAATGAAGGGCGCTGTCTCGTTTGCCAAGGCATCGAAAATCAGATGGGCTGGACATGTAATGCGATTTGGAGACAACCGCTGGACTAGAGCCATTACCGACTGGATGCCATGGGATGTCAAAAGATCACGTGGCCGCCCACCTACAAGATAGTCAGACTTCCTTGTAAAGACCCTGAAGGAACGGTTTGAGGCTCTTCATATTCTTGAATCAACCAGATGCCATTGGGCTACATTGGCACGTGATAGGGTCCAATGGAAATGTTACTGTCGCCCGCTCGAGCAAATCGATGAATAACGGGATTCAAGTGATCAAGTGATCAAATTTGGAGAATAATATTATCAAAATTCTTAAATCTACTCAGAATATCTGTAAGGAGACAGTTTTTGTCCAAATATATAATTAATGAAATTGAAACATCCAATTCCACTGCTACTCCAGCAGGCCACTTAATCAAGAAACAAAATGATAGGTAGAGGTTTTTTAGCCATAAGTTATCAAGTTAAAATATTGTGAATTGTACCAGCATCCTAGAGAACCATCATGTCTTTATGATCACAAGAAGCTTTTTATATAGACAAAGAACCAGAAAATTAAAAATACCAGTTTATAAATGGGTAGTTGTGAGCAGGAGACACAGACCTAATTTTGGAGAGAAAATAAGTTGTATATAAAATGTTCTAAGCCAGTCACATTAAAAGCATAAGAAATACATAGAATAGTTTGGATCAACTCTAAAATGTTATAATTCAATTGCATAAAGACAATAAAAAGTACATAATATAATTTAGTCTATCCCATGAAGAGAGTATTGTGGCCAGTTCTAGGAATTTAGATGACAGAGGCTTATAATGTTGTCTGATAAGCCTTATAAGTCCACTTTTTTGCTAGACCAGAGTAGTAAGATAGGAGCGCTTAGGCCAGTTCCAGGAACTGGGGGAAGAATAGAAAAATGGAGGGTCTCTAGAACATCTTGGGCATAAGATTTGTCTTCATTAAGATGATCTCAGAATTGCCAGACATTTGGTTTTTTTGTTTTGTTTTGGGTTCTTCTTTTTATTTGGTGGGGGGGGCTTTTATTTAATTTTATTATTTTTAAAATTGAATTCACATGACATACATAGTTACAAAGTTTGTTCATATTTGGGGTCAGTCATACACTATTCCAACAATTTACACTGAAGGAACTGTGTTGGACCTTGCCAGACCTTTGAAATTTAGACTTAAACTAGGTTTATTTTTAGGGAACATTTGCTAGACTGCCTTACAAAGTAGCTCGATAAACTGAAAATGTTAGTTTATGAAATCAGAACTGAAGATTAGAAAAAATTAAGAATTTGTTCCAGTTCATGGATAAATGGCAAATGTTTCTAAACTGATTAAGGCGACTAGAATCTGATCTTCACAAAAATATGTTATTAGACCCATTTTTCTCTCCATCTTCACTCAGCCCATTTAATTGCTATAAAATTAAACTTTTTTTGCAAATTAGTTTAGTTCTAATAACTTTGTAAGTTATCTTGCATAAGCATAATAAGAACAGATATGGTGAAATGCAATATCTTAATTTTCTTTAATGTAATATTTTTATTATGAAATTTTAGATTAAGCTTTAATTTAATGGCTCTCAAGACTCAGGAGTCACATAATTCCTCATTCTCAGGAATCACCATAAAACTCTGCCTGAATTGGGAGCTAATCTCTTTTTCCTGAAGCCCCGAAAGTTCGGAGAGTCTTGATTCTGGCAAGGAGCTAATGCCCTTATTGGAGACTGCAACCCTGTAAGTGAGCTATAAAGCTTTCAGCTGTTTGCTCTTCATTGGCTATAACCACAGTCTTAATTCCTGCAGAAGTATGGACTCTGACATTCTACTAAAAGCTTCAGCAGTAAAAGAAAATTTAAACTACTTTATTATGAAAATATTCTTTTTTACTTAGGCAAGTATATTATGAGAAATAAAAATAATTTCTAATGATTTGCACATCCTGATGGTGTCAGAGAGAGGAAAAGAAAGTCATTGTTTCAACTCTACTCAAAAAAATAAAACATTACACCTACCAGATTTCTGTAAGTCACAGCTCAAAAAAGGAAAAGTTCTTCGATCTAAATTTTTACATTTATAAAGTGCTTTGTTTTAAATCCCAAAACTAGACATTCTCAAAGTAAATTCAATCCCACAGAGAATATCTCAATCTCATAATTTTCCAGTTTTTCCATAAACTCTTCATTTTTAAATCTGTAGTTCATACTAACTCTATATTCTGGAGTATTTATCAAAATATTTCCCCATAAATTTCTCTAAGCTCAAAACATTAGAATATCGTAAATGACAGAAACTTTTTAAATGATCATAGTTAAAGGTATTATTATTGCCCATTTGAAAAGGAAACTCAGTCACTTTTGTGACACCCAAGATCAGATTATATCATTACTATCACTATCACTATCTTCCCGTTCATCATCAATTTGCTCGAGCGGGCACCAGTAACATCTCCATATGTTCTGTCTCATGCTAGTAGAGCCCAAGGGCACCTGCTCACTCCAGGAACATAAAGAGCCTCAAACCATTATATTAGGTCATAGGAATGAGCTAATAATTGTTACTGGTATTTGGCATATCAAATACAACATGGGCAGCTTGCCAGTCTTTCCGTGCGGGTGGCATACTCTTGCAGTCACCTCTAAATACAGCATTTATTGATGAACTGTGCAGCCGCAAGGGGCCACGCAAGCTGGGCTGTAATAGGCTTGTCTGCTGGATGGAGTTCTGACGAGAGGGAGGTCTGGATGTGGAAAATGGCGGCCCTCATGGAGTGGGGTTGTCGTCTGGCTTGTTGTGAGGCTATGCTGGGGTGGCGGGCCAGGGCTAGAACCCGCTATCCCTCCTGGGCGCCTTGTGAGCAGCAGGGCACAGGGAGAGCTCGTAGCAGCTCTGCCCCATGTCTGTGAGTCTCTGGGTCAGGATACCTGGACCGGATTGAAAAAAACCTGCTGCAGGGGTGGGTGTCGATGATCCGGGCTGTGATAGGCTCATCTGCTGGATGGAGATCTGGGCTGGATTGAACAAAAACTGCTGCAGGGTGGGTGCATAACTTCAGGAATTCCACTTAATTTTATGATACTAATAACAATATTTACTCATATGTTAGAAAGGTTAAGTGCATCTCTTCAGTGACAATGTTTCCCATGAAGTTTCAACATATCCAATAGAGAACTCAGGACTAGAGAGAGAGCAGAAAGGGCATTTTCTTTGCAAAAGGCCAACGAGTTCCATCGCGAGCACCACATTTGGTCTCCTGAGCACTGCCAGGAGTGATCCCTGAGTGCAAAGCTAGGAGTAAGGCCTGAATGCAGTTAAGTGTGGCTACAAAACCAAAAGAAAATTTAAAAACAAAGAAATTATTTCTAATGATTTTTAAAACTTTGTTTATATATTTTATCTTTTAAAGCAGAGAAATAGCTCAGCAGGCAGAGCTCATGCCTAGCATGCAGGAGGCCTAGTTAAACAAATCCCCAGCACCTTATCTTGCCTGGATTGACTCCTGAACACAGATCTGGACTTAGCTTCCAATTCCCAGTGGGAAAGGTCCAAAATCCCAAACATAAATGCTTTAGATTTCAAATAAATTGAACTGACTGCCATTCATATAAGCTACATTTTTTTAATTGAATCACATTGAAATGCGCAGTTACAAAGTTGTTCGTGATTGGGTTTCAGTCATATAATGTTCCAACACTCAACGCTTGTCCATTGTATATCTCACATCACCTATGTACCCAATTTTCCTCCCACATCACCATCCCCACACTGCCTCTATGACAGGCACTTTTTTTCTTTCTTTCTCCCTCCCCCTCTCTTCCTTCTCATCTCTCCCTGTCCTCTTCTTTTCTCTCTCTCTCTCTCTCTCTCTCTCTCTCTCTCTCTCTCTCTCTCTCCTTTTCCTTCCCTCTTTCCCCTTTTTTGGGCATTATGGTGAAATCCAGATACTGAAAGGTTATCAGGTATATCTCTTCATCTATTTTCAACACTCAGTTACTGTCCAAAGTGATCATTGCCAACTATTACCAGCTAAAAATCTTGGGAGACCAAGTCAGTGACTTTATTTTTTAAAATATTTTATTATACCACAGTGAGATATACAATTACAACGATGTCCGTGTCCGGATTTCGGTCATACATTGTTTTAGCACCAATCACTCCACCAGTGCCCATTTCCCACCACCAGTGTCCCCGATCCCTCCCCTCTCCTCTAGCCTGCCTCTAAGGAGAGTTCTTTATCTCTCTCTCTCTCTCTCTCTCTCTCTCTCTCTCTCTCTCTCTCTCCCCCTCTCTCTCTATCTCTTTCTCTCTTCCTTCTCTTACACACTGTGAATTGCAATACATACATTTAGAGGTTATCATGTGTATCTTTTTGCCTGTATTCAATACTCAGTTCTAAGCTGGTATTATCACTTACAACAATTGCTAGCACACTGTTCCCTTCTCTGTCCCACCCAACCTCCGACTCCCAAACTCTTGTGGTGGATTTCTTTCTTTCTTTCTTTCTTTTTTTTTTTTTTTTTTTGCTTTTTTTGGGTCACACCCGGCAATGCTCAGGGGTTTCTCCTGGCTCTGCACTCAGGAATTACTCCTGGCGGTGCTCAGGGGACCATATGGGATGGCAGGGATCAAGCCCAGGCTGGCACGGGCCGGCAGCGTGCAAGGCAACGCCTTACCCGCTGGGCTATCGCCTCCAGCCCATGGATTTCATTTTTGAAAAAAACCTCCTGATCCATGTTTTGTTTGACTTTGGATATTGGTATCATAATATGTATATGTCTATATATTTATGCAGTTATTTATACAGTCACATAAATGCAGTTATTCTATATCTGTCTTTTTTCCTTCTGGCTAATTTCACTCAACATGATCCTCTCCATGTCCATTCATTTATATGCAAATTTCATAGCTTCATTTTTCCTAGCAGCCGCATAGTATTCCATTGTAAGTCATTAACTTTAATTCTATAGCTTACATGAGTTCATTCTGATTAACAAATGAAGAGAGAAATAAAGTATTATACCTAATTTCAATATGTTAGAGACAAACTTGCTTTTAACTAAACTATTAAATCTTAGGGCCACCAAGATAGTACGGGAATGATGGCGCCTAACTTGCATACAGCTGTTCCCTGTATTTTTCAGCATTACATGTCCCCCAGGTACCAACAGGAGACACTTCTAAGGACAGAGTCAGCAATAGTCAAGGAAGAACCCTGGTTGTGGCCCACTCTCCAACCCAAAATAAATAAATGTCATATTTTAAACTAGTTTGCATTCATTTAAATTGGTTTTTTTTGAGACCAATAAAAATTTTGTAATTGCTTTTAAATATGTGTTAGTTCCTATTATAGTCTTAAATTTAAAATTTGCATTGTATATTTGCAATGTATATGGCATCACATATAATAATTATTAATTCTAATCATGCCAAATAAAGGCCAAATAGAATGCATAAAAGGTACACAAATACACATATCAAACATTGAAAGGAATCCCTTAGTTTTCACTAAAATGTCTGACTGTACTAGATTTTAAATATGTTTATACTGTCAGCATTTGTAAAACTACAAAAATTTTGTTGATTTAATTTCAAAATAGTCATTTTAGCCCTGCTTCAAGAAATTTCTCCTTAAATTTACACTTCAAAGAATAGTTCTTTCATCTTCAATCTCAGTGTAAAATTTTTTACTTTAATATTGCTTATTATGTACCAACTTTAATATTTTTAAATATTCAAAAAATAGTAATACCATTTACTGTTTAATACCAGAGCATTTCTGGAGTGCGACCCAAAAAACAAAACAAAAAAGACATATAAATCCAGAGGATTGACAACAGAAAAAGCTTGGTCTTCTCATGACAATAACAAGAGAAAGGTAAGCTATAATGGCAGATGTGGAAAGAAGACGAAGGAAGAAAGAAAGATACACTGAGATTTCCAATCTTACTGTCTGTTATTCAGAGACCATCATCAACTCATACATATTTTTCCTGTAAGAACTTAATGTTGAAACTGTTCCTCTGAGCTTCTTGATGTGTTTTTGGTATTTCTACAAAAGTAATATGATAATCTTCTCAAGGCATGATTTGAGGCCTTAAGAAGAATTTGTGTGTGTGTGTGTGTGTTGTGTGTGTGTGTGTGTGTGTATTTGGGTTCGAAATTATTTATAGCATTTTCTTAAAACACCGTAACTTACAGATTTCTTCACAGTACAGTTGTCACAGTATTATGGATTCATCACCTGCATCTCACCATTCTACAAGGATGTGATCATCATTGTCAAAAGAGGGGT
Source organism: Cryptotis parvus (assembly GCA_021461705.1). Classification (NCBI taxonomy): domain Eukaryota; kingdom Metazoa; phylum Chordata; class Mammalia; order Eulipotyphla; family Soricidae; genus Cryptotis; species Cryptotis parvus. The sequence continues at coordinate 154,398 of JAJIBD010003018.1, forward strand.
TTAGCAGGGTGATACCATTTCACCAAACTCTTTAGCGCCACCCTTGAGAACATCATGCGACAATTAAAATGGGAAAGAGTGGGAGTGAAGATAGACGGTCGGCAACTACACCACCTCCGCTTGGCTGATGACATTGTTCTAATAACACCAAACATTAGCCAAGCAGCACAAATGCTGGCTGACTTCGACTGAGAATGTGGAAAGATAGGTCTACAGCTGAATCTCAACAAAACTATGTTCATGAAAAATGAGCTAGTTCCCAAGGCCCCATTCACTCTCAATGGAACAGACATCTCTGAATGCAGCAGTTATGTGTATCTAGGTCGAGAAGTCAACATGATGAATGACCTAAAACCTGAGCTGCGCAGGAGGAAGAAAGTGGCATGGAATGCCTTCAAAGGCATCGAAGAAATAGCTAAAAGGACAAAGAACCTCCAGCTCCGGGCACATCTCTTCAACTCCACCATTCTCCCTGCATTAACATACGCCTCAAAGACCTGGGCCCTACGAAAGCAGAATGAGAATGCTATTTGTGTCTCTGTCAAAAATAAATAAATTTTTAAAAAAGAAAAAGCACAAAAGAAGACATTTATGTGGCTGTTAATATTTAAATCAGGTTATAAAGAAGAGATGACATAGTGAATAAATACTTGAATATGAGAGTTAAAAAAAAAGAGGTATTGAAAGAGCTATGCTTGGAATATCACGCCTCACTCAAGTGAAAGAAGGAATCGGAGCTCCGACCTCCATCGCTGTTCCAGAGTCAGGGACACTGTCTCGTTTGCCAAGGCATCGAAAATCAGATGGGCTGGACATGTAATGTGATTTGGAGGCGACCGCTGGACTAGAGCCGTTACTGACTAGATCCCACGGAATGTCAAAATATCATGTGGCCGCCCACCTACAAGATGGTCAGACTTCTTTGTCAAGACCCTGAATGAACGGTTTGAGGCTCTTTGTATTCCTGAAGCAACCAGATGCCATTGGGCTACACTGGCACGTGATAGGGTCAAATGGAAATGTTACTGGCGCCCGCTCGAGCAAATCGGCGAGTAACGGGATGTCAAGTCAGTGTCAAGTGACAGTAGTCACAAGCATTCATTGTTCAGCACCAGTCCCACCACCAGTGTGCCCCTACTGCCACTAAAGTCTAAATCTTCTTCACAAAGGGAATCATCAGTATCAAATGGAATATGCAAAACACATAGCACAAATTTGGTCCTCAAAATGTTCTATTTGCTCTACCTTAAACTAAATCCAGATGCTGGTTACAAAATGATTAATACAACATAGTTCCTTCTCTATATTTTTATATGTCATGTTATGTATGATATATTTCTGAGGCTGACAAGCCATTTTTAAAAAGCAAAAGCATTAACCATGCCATGTGGAAGAGAGAACAAATTTTTCAACATAAATAAAATTTAGGTATGATTTTCTTGAGAATTATGTGGGAGTATAATAATTCCTGGAGTTATCATACTAAAATTGGAAAGTCAAAATATTTTTTGGACCTGAACAACAATGTCTCAAAAGATAATGCAAATCCTATGGGAGGGTAAGTTTGCAAAGATAACAAAGCAGTCATTTAATCCAACCTGTCAAATGTTCCTTTTCTGGTTTAGCCTAAAATCTTCACCCTCAAGTCTCCTCCCAGAAGGTCACATCACTACTGCCAAAATGGAAAGTACGAAAATCAACACAACTGAATGCCAAAAAGTCTGCAGTTACAGATCTGGGAAGATGAAAAAGAAGATAACTTTGGTCTATGTCGTAAGTAACCATACCTTGAATAAATTTCAAATAAGACTTCCCTAAAATAAAGAGCATTCCAAAGATGTAAATTAAGACTACTTCTTGTTACAAGCTTGTTACAAGATATGATTTAATATGATGAAAAGTTATATTTTCCAGAGAAGGAACAACAATGTTAGAGGTAAATAAAGATATCATAAAAGTAAGATTCCTGGGCTGGAAGATATTGTAGTGGGTAAGGCACTTGCCTTGCTGGTGACCATGTTTAGATCCTGGCTATCCCATATGGTCCCAACAGGAGTGGTCCCTAGCACAAAGCTAGGAGTACACCTTGAACAATCTGGGTGTGGCCCAAAAACAGATAAAAATGCAGATTTTATATGAATAGCCTGCAAAAACAGCTAGTTATTTTGTCTAGAATTAGTGTCTATATATATTCTTTGAGAAATCTGTTTTCATTAAATTGTTACTCCCATATTTTCAAGACAAAGCAACTTTTTTGGACATCTTCCCACTATTGTCTCAAGCAAGATTCCAGAACAGTAGAAGTAAAAATCTATAGATGTAAGCAACAAAAAACCCTGTCCCAAGATGCCCTAGGTTATCAGTCTGTTTGTCATAAGCCTGCTTTTGAGTTCTGCCATATTCTTTGAAACAAAAAATAATACATAGAAGTTATTTCTGTAAGCTAAAATGATGAGCCCATTATAAAGACCAAGATCAGTAAAAATAAGTCAATCCAAAAGAGTAAAAATTGAATATTGTAAAGGTTTAACCAGATATTTGTATCAATCTAGTCAAATCACAAGGAATTAATTTAGAAACTGGCTTATAAAAACAGATGGCCAGATGGCCAAAGTTTTATCCTATGTGTGTAGGGTTTTCTGTTTATAGTCCTAAATCTAAGAAAATATATATGATAAAATAGCTCTTCACATTACATATAATTTAAAAATCTTGTTGCTATTACATATTTACATATATTTGAAATTTTCTTTGTTCTTGTTTTATTGAACATTATTTTTAAACAGTACCAATGATTAAATGAGTACAGCTTTTAGAAAATAATACAAAAGATATGGTAGGAATAGAAATGCTTTCGATTTCTTCATGACTACACATACAGGAACCTTATAAGAGACTGTAAAGAAAAGAAAATGTTTGAAAACTCCTCCTGAGGCAGATACAAGAATACTGTGGCAATTTCCCCTCAATGTACCAATAATTAGAATTATTTCCCTGGAGGAAAGAAAGAGAGAAAAAAGAGAAGAGTTTTGGAAATCATCCTAGTCTTTTCTTGTGCTTGAAATGTTCTACCCTCATTCCTAGCTTGATCCACAGAAAAAAGAAATTCTACTTATTCTCAATCTCAATTCAAGGATAACATTCCAGTTGACTTATAAAGCACCTTTCCAATATGTTCTGTTAATTCCCCATTTTCTAACCAAAAGAAAAGTTGCCTTTTATATTTTAAATTTTCAATCCAAGAATTTCCCAGCCTGAAAACCTCTTTCTAACACATAACACAGTTCATTGTCAGTTCTTCAAGCCACTGCATTCCCTAATATTTCCTTCTATTATGGCTCTATTCCTCTACTAGAGTAAAATTAAAAAATGGGTTTGCTTTGAATATCTATTTCTCTTTTAAAATACTGAGTGCTACTGAAGACATGTTAAACTTTGTCTGCAATCTGTTTCTATAGGAAAAGACAAACAAAACCCACACTAAATGAGTTTCGCTTCTAGCAATGGTCAACTAACTTGCCTTGAAACAAATGACCCTACAATTAATCAGAAAAATTATCCAAAGATTTTATTTATGTTAGGATGATTGGAGGACTTAAAAAGAGTGAGATATTTTAGGGTCATTGTCCTTAAACATAAAAGAGTAAAATTCCAAAATGGTTATTTGATGAACTAGATTAATTAATTCAAACGAGAACAAAAAGGCAATTTGGAAAATTGCTTTCTTCCCTTAGAACAAAACCAAAACAACCTAGTACATTTTTTTTTTCTTTTTGGGTCACACCTGGCAATGCTCAGGGGTTACTCCTGGCTCTGCACTCAGGAATTACTCCTGGCAGTGCTCCGGGGGACCATATGGGATTTCGGGGATCGAACCCGGGCCGGCACGGGCCAGCTGTATGAAAGGCAAAGCGCCCTATGCTCTGGGCTATCACTCCGACCCCCCCAACCTAGTACATTTTAAAGGAGATATAACAACCAAATATTTCACTGGAGGGAAGTGGGATTTTGTGTGTGAAACTTATATTTGTTGAGTTACTCTCTCATACTTTATTGTTGCTGGACAAATCAAAATACTACGATGGCAGAAAAACATTTCTCAAAGAAGATGCAAGGAGGCATGTCAGGTTGGCTAACTGGTTGTCTATATGTTAGAGCTCATTTAAATAAGATTTCTGAAAGTTAATTTTCACATGGGCTAAGATCTAATATCTAAAGTAATAGGCCTATATATCCTAAAAGTTAGAGTGAACTGAAAATACATGGATTTTTGAGACCTGATACAAATAATTCAATTCTGATTGGCTGAGTTCATAGTTGCAAAAGCTGCCTGTCCAATGCAAAAGTAAATACTTTCCTTTGAAGGAAAATAATCTCAAGTTATTTATATGCATTTCTGCATACAATATTCAGCCCCCAAAACAATCAGATGTATGAGGATGCAAAAACAATTACATGAAAGTGAAGAGAATAGATAATTAGGTGTGGACTCTAGAATGTGGGAAAATGTTATGAGGCAAGAATTTTAAAATAACCATGAAAAACTGTTAAGGGGGAATACCAATATAAATATACCTATAATTATATAGAAGGTATGTAAATATCCCTTCTATATGCCTATAATTATATAGAAGGCATATAATTATATATATGCCTTTTATGCATTAGTTATATCGAAGGTACATAAATTATAGAAGGAATACCAAGATAAATATACCAAGATTCTTTTAGCATGGGAAAAGATTATGGTAGAACTTTCTCCAAGTGAGTTTGACCTTGGTGGCAATTATATAAGTGCATCAGTAGATTATTTGCTAAATACATATTTATTCTATAATATTATTTTTAGATATAAATTGAAGAGAATTGCATATGTACATCCACAAACAAACATTTATCTGCAAGAATACATCAAGTAAACAATATTCAAAGTAGCATTGTTTTTAATGTCCTAAATCAAAATGGAATAATCGAAGAACCTGCCATGGAGCAGGGCTGGGGAAGGGGGAGGGAACCGGGGATGTTGGTGGTGGGAGATGGGCACTGGTGGAGGGACGGGTGCTGAAACACTGTATGACCAAAACCCAAACATGAACTTTTTAATTGTATATCTTTTTTATTTGTATATCTCACGGTGGTATAATAAAATACTTAAAAAAAATAGATTATAATAACATTAAGTGAATTTCTGTTCTGCTAATATCTTATTTAGGCCTGTGATGTTTATGAAGTTATACTTTGCATATCTACTTAATTGTAATTTTCATTAGAACAAATTATATTGAATTTTATTTTTGAAGCAAATATTGATCATGAGTTTTGAATCTAATGTCTTCTGAATGCAGAATGTTGAGATTTTTACCATTTGTTAATTTTTAAATGAGTATGTCTGATAAAACACTTATGAAATTATTGTCCATAATATAATTTTATGTATGTTATAATATAAATACTTTACCTTCTGGCTATTTAATATAGCAAAAACCTTTGCTATATTAAATAGCATGATAAATATTAGTTTGCAAAGGTTTTTGCAAACTAATATTTATCATGCACATCACACAAAATAGTCACATCATATATTTGCTGCTGCCAACATTGATATGCTGCTGATAATTTTTGAATATAAATGTTTATGTCACTTTTGTAATTCAAGTGTTAATGTGACGAGCAGACAGCATTTGTTCTCTTCCAAAGGAACAGAAATTTAGAGGGAAAATTAAACTATGCCACTCTGAAAAAAAAAATGGAATAATCGATGTTGAATGGGTAAGTACGTTGTATCTTATACAGAAAATGTAGAAATACAGTAAGAAAATTCCATAGCTTACTATTTTATACAGTTCACATAAATCTCCAAAGATATCACTGAGTAAGAACCCAGACACATAAATATATCCAAAATGATGCCATGTATATAAAATCTAAAGCGGATTAGCATTTGGCATAGTAATTACCTTTGGAAGGAGAAAGTGATCAATTATGAACAAAGGAGGGTTTGAGTATGCTTATCTGGGCCAGAATATTTACATAAGTACATTTATTTCATAATAATTCACTGGTCCATATTTTAAAGGTTGTATACATTTCTCTGTGCAAATTTCACTGCATTTAAAACATGAAAATTACAGAAAGGTAGTTAACAAATATTGTTGAATAAGTTAATGTGTGAATGTATAGATCAGTGAATCTTGTTTTAAGGATTTACAGCCACTAGTAAGAAAAGGTAAAGGGAGCAGGTACTAAGAAATGAATAACCTAACAACTTCACCTGGATTTATTGGGATTTATGTCACTGTTAAAATGAGGTGGACTATTGGACACTTGAGATAAATGTCTCTCCGGATATTACCTAATATTTGACTTAGCCATAAATTCTTTCTGTTATTCTGACCTAAATTACTCTTACAGTTAACATTCTATTTGTCTTTGGTCATATTTTACTACTCTGTTCTTAAAAACTGCTCTCAAGACAGCTTCATACTGAATAAATAGATCTCTGACTAGGAAGAACGGAGTGAAGGCTGATGTCTTGCACATCATTCTATTTATTCTTGCTCCTGAACTTTCTGATTGAACCCAGGGAGGAATCCTTTGCCCTGGGACTAATTAGTATATGATGGTGATAATTGACCAAATGGCTTTCTGGACTCTTTGGAGAGTCTAAGAATGTTTTCGCAAAGAGTTGACTTGCTCTTCACTTGTAAACAATATGATAAGGAGAGTTTGCTTCCATATTTCTTTAGTGGCACTTGATTTACTTTGCAGACATCTCATTGCAAAAATCAGTTCACTTTGGTATGATTTTTCTGCTGATTCATTAGTCACACCTTTTATCTGGCATTTCTCTGTAACTATAGATTCCAGATTGTTTTAGAGATTGTTTACTGTCTCCCAACTCCAGACGTTTCATTATCCATTTTGAGTGGATATTTTCTCACTGGGTAATATTTGAAATCACCAGTGACTTTTGTTTGCCTGCATGTCTCCTTCCCCTCCACTATCTCTATAACCTATAAGAGGACATTCTGTGAATTGTCCTCTTTCCCTGTGGCTCCAGCTCCTATTTTCTTCCTTAGCAGAGAATGGGAATTAAACATCAATTGCCTGGCTAAGTCTCATATCTGTAGGATCCCTGAAAGTAAAAATGAAATACTTTCTCCTGTCAAACTGTTTTTGTCAACTTAGTTTTCAGGCTAGCAAAAGAACCCAAAAGCATAGAAGGAAGAGGAAAATGCTTCCAAGCCTACATTCCATGCATATTTGTATTCTATATAATGGTATTGTATTAGCCTAATGGCTATATTAACATCTTGATGGCAAAATTTGGAGACCACAGCAATACTACAGTGGGTAGGGCTTTTGCCTTGCACACAGCTGACCCAGTTTTAATCCCTGGCATCCCATATGGTCCCCAGACCACCACGCAATTCCTTAGTGCAGAATCAGGAGTCATCCTTGGGCATCACTGTGTGAGGCCAAGGAACCAAAAACAAAAACACAAAAAAGCAAAATCTGAGGAATTAAATTCTACCTTCAAATGCATTCAGAATCTGTGACTTCTGTTCATTAGCCTAAACTACCATCATTTTTTCTTTTGTTTTTTGTTTGGGGACCTGTCAGTGCTCAGAGCTTACTCCTGGTTCTGTGCTCAGGAATCACTCCTGGTAGTACTTGGGGATCATATGGTGCTGGGGATAGAACTTGGGTTGTCCAGAAACCCAGCAAGCACCCCACTTGCCATACTATGGTTCCAGCCATTCGCTATTTATAATCTCAACCATTATAATATTCTCCTCCTGGTCTTCCCTAAACTGTCTTGAGCAGCTTTGATCATCTCTTCATACTTGAAAGAGAACATACAAGAGTTTATTTAGAAGACACAAATCATTCTCTGTCATTTCAAACACTACAATGACTTAATATTTCTCTTAGAATATTATCTAAAAATCTTAGTGCTATTCCTAAAGTCTTGAAAATATGACTCCTGCTGAACAATTCCCCTCTAACAGCATCATTGTCCTTCCTATTCTACACTTAAATGTGAGTACCTTTATTAATGTTTAAGAACTTACAATCTTCTTTCTCACTTTGAGATCCTTGAAATTTATATACTTGACTGTCTGAAATGCTTTCTCCCAGCACAACTAAATGTTATAGGGAACCAAAGCGAACTTCAGTTCCTCAAGGAGTCTCTCAAACATCTTAGACGTCCTTATTGTTAGCTCGACAGGATGTAAAGGACACTCATGTCTTGGAGAGAGGGAACGCTTCTGTATTTTTATTATTTTGTCTCCAACAACAAAAGCAGTTGTCTCTACATATGCATTTAAGCAATGCTCAAACACATCTCAATAAGCTACTCATGGAACAAAGGTGCTACATCAATTCCTTATTTACTTGCAGGAAACATATAAACCCCAAACTACACTTCAATTGCATGACTTAATTTTGCTCTAGATAGAATACAATAATAGAAAAAAATTAAAAAGTATCTATTTATCATCTGCAAATGGTAACATGCCCCCTGGCAAGCCCTCCAATAGAGCTCTCCTACTATAATTTCTATACATATTTCTGTATCAGATGTTCACAAAGAAGACGGAGGATGCCAGCAATAACCAAACTTCCCTCATCTCAGAGGAGCTGCTGACCTTCCCCCTTTCCCCCCAGGTCCTCACTTCAGTGCTCCTTTTCAAAGTGTGAAGCAAGTGAGACTTGAAGTGGATGAATCTGCCTATCTTGCTACTCAGAGGGAGCTTAGGTGTATGTTCCAAACTCACTGATAAGGAAATTCTCTGATGGGAACAGCAGGTTTGACATTGATGAAGCCTTCCCATCTGGTGTGCTTAGGGGAGCAATAATGAATAAGGGGGTAGAATGTGTTTTCCTGGCTCCTGGCCACCACCATATTGTGCTTTGGTTTCTGTTTTCCATTGCTCCTCCCTACTCATGTCACTGTGGCTTGAAAGAACTGGGCTGGAAATGTTGGGCTGTTTCACAAAGTTTTTCTTCTTTGTGATGAAATGGGGCTATCTCACTTGCTGAGGAAATCTCTTTCCCTTTGGATATCACAAAGTTCTTTTACGGGGAAGAAAGTTTGTAGGCTGTTTGTGTAGTATTAACATTTCCTTAGAGGCCAATGCAGTATCTAATGGAGTTGCTAGATACATCTTAGAAGTCAGCACCATTCTTAAATGACTGTTGGCGTTCAGCTCACTGATCATTAGATGCACTCCGTTTCCATTTGGTTACGCTGGACGGGTGGTGGCACACTTAGGCAATCAATTTGATCTAATGTTCTAGATGTTTTTCCAGGTGTCTTGCTTCTGCATTAAAATGATTTGCACCTTCTGCATTTTATCTCTATGAATAAAAGCACATACTTGTTGTGTCATGCATATAATGATTTCTGGATAGCACGCATACATTATTCCAGAGTTATTATCAACTTAACCACCACTGGTATGCACTGGTGTTAAACAATAAAGATTTTTTTCACCAATGTTATCACCTGAAATTACCATCTGGTTTATAAAAAGGAAGAAACATCTCTATTACTTATGTAGAAAACTATGGTTTTAACATGGAAGCACACATTTTCCTCTGAATGTAAATGAAATTATATGAAGCACTTGTCTTACTCCTAATGGAGTCACTAAATTTTAGAATTAAAGGACTTTAAATGGAGGTAGAAAAGAAATAACCTTTCCAAGGACATAAACTTATTAGTGAAAGAATCTGTAATGGGATTCAATAATCCTAACTCCCAATTATTTCTTTGTCTAACACAAGAGAGACTACATTATTTGTTTATGAAGTGAATTAACTAATTTTTTCTTTGGCATTATCACCAGTATTAGAAATAATGTGCAGCTTCTAAAATATTTAAGAACCCTGAAAAAATGTTAATACCCTTAACTTGGCAGCACTTTTGCACATAATGATCTTTATTTCATGATTATTTTTGCTACAGTTAAGATCTAAAACTATAAATGATATTTTACATCTATTACTAAATATGTTTGTTTTATTATATTTATAGATTAATACAATAAAATATGTATGTGTTGTAAAATTTCAACAAATTGCATGGTAATTATTTGCTGAAGAAATAGCTACCCACAGCTAGATTTTAGTTCTAATTGCTAACAACCAAACACCACCTTTTGTTTTTCAGCTAAACTATTTTGTATTTTATTGTTTTTGTTTTAGAAGTTCAATTATCGGGCGGGAGCGATAGCCCAGCGGGTAGGGCGTTTGCCTTGCACGTGACCCGGCCTGCACTGGCCCGGGTTCGATCCCGGCATCCTGTATGGTCCCCGAGCACCGCCAGGAGTAATTCCTGAGTGCAGAGCCTGGAGTAACCCCTGAGCATCGCTGGGTGTGACCCAAAAAAGTAAAAAAAAAAAATAGAAGTTCAATTATCTTGAAGTTTATTTCAGCTAGAGAAAGGGTCATTATGTTCTCATCCAATGCACACTAGGTTCTTTAACAACTATAACAAGTAGCAAAATTAAGTAATATTACTGGTGTGATCCATACAATCACTGTATCACTGTCTTCCTGTTCATCATCGATTTGCTCGAGAGGGCACCAGTAACATCTCCATATGACCGACCTGTCTCATGCAAGTAGAGCCCAAGGGCACCTGCTTGCTCCAGGACATAAAGAGCCTCAAACCATTCCATCAGGTCATGGGAATGAGGTTTATAATTGTTACTGGTATTTGGCATATCAAATATGACATGGGTAGCTTGTCAGGCTCTGCTGTGCGGGTAGCATACTCTTGTAGTAATCTCAAAACCCAGCATTAATTGATGGCCGCACAAGCCGGGCTGTGATAGGCTGGTCTGCTCGGTGGAGTTCTTTCGAGGGGGAAGTCCGGATGTGGAAAATGGAGGCCCTCATGGAGTGGGGGGGTCATCTGGCCACAATTATGCATTTGGGAAGATCGCAGGGGGTCAGCACATCCGAGTGCAATGGATAAGCCTGCCTGGGAAAACCACCTTTGTGATCATGGTATTTTTCCCTGCCAGGTAAGTATACAAAACACCAACATGTTTGGCTGTAGATAATTTAAAGAAGTATCTCATTTGAAATGTGGAGGTAGCCACAACAAGAGGCATGCCTTTGGTGGGCATAGGAATTAAGTTCAGAAAAACTAAAATTAATCATGCCAAAACTACTCATTTTTTAAAAATCACCAAGCAAGTGAAAGAATATCAAAGTTCCAATACTGACTTTCTACAACTTATTAAATCCAAAAGCAAAATTTAAATTTTCTTCCTCTACTTCTGGGAAGTAATCCTTATTAAACTATTTAGCCATTCCCCCTTGATGTTATCTGGGACTTTTCCAATTTTTTTTAAATTTATTTTCATTTTCATTTGTCACTTTTATACTGATAGAGACCAGTGTGCTAATAATTGTTGGAAATTATAACTCCAGACTAGAACTGAGCATTGAACGTAGGCAAAAAGGATATGCATGATAACCCCCTAAATGTATGTATTACAAGCCACAATGTGCAAGAGAAGGGATAGAGAGAGAGAGAGAGAGAGAGAGAGAGAGAGAGAAAGTACCTGCCATAGAGGCAGGGGTGGGGGAGGAAATCAGCAGATATTGGTGGTGGGAAATGTGCACTGGTGGAGCGATGAGTGCTGGAACACTCTATGACTGAAACCCAATCATGAACAGCTTTGTAATTGTATATCTCACGGTGGTATAATAATTTTTTAAAAAAGAATTTCTGAAAGATTCATATTCCTTAGCAGCTGATGCAGCATGGGATGATGTCCTGATACACCAACCTCAGATCTCTCTGTACATAAACTACCCATTTCCATTGAATAGATGGTAATAGAAAAACAGCTTGGAGGTAATGATAATAACCTTTTCTTACTTCTTGTTTCCAACATTGCTGCCTCTTTTTCATTCAAACAAGATGAGAAACGTTATTAGTTCACTAACATAATCATATTATTTCCTCAAACAATTATATGTACTTGTGGGCAGTCATTTGTTATAAATATGTATTGCTAAAAGGTAACTTCAGCTTCTTTGGATTTGAAAACAATTATATCCTGCATATTTTCTAATTTGCTTATGTACATTCTGGCCAATACTTTTTTTTTGCCTTTAAAAAAATCTGGTAGGAGATTTTATATGCCATGTTATTTAGCCGTAAAAACATTTTCATCACTGTATATTTCCCCTCAGCATATAATTGGAAATAACATTTTTGAAGGCATGATGAAAATATTTCTAAATTATAAAAGCATACCTAAATGTTTTTACTCTACTGTAACATTATTCTATCTTTTATTAGCATTATCTGCAGCAGTTTTTTTTTTTTCAATCCGGCCGCGAGCTTCATCAATAAATGCTTTATTTAGAGGTGACTACAAGAGTATGCCACCCACACGGCAAGCCTGGCAAGCTGCTCATGTTGTATTTGATATGCCAAATACCAGTAACATTTATATTAGGTCATTCCCGTGACCAAATATAATGGTTTGAGGCTCTTTATGTTCCTGGAGCAAGAAGATGCCTTTGGGTTCTACTAGCATGAGACAGGACATATGGAGATATTACTGGTGCCCGCTCTAGCAAATAGATGATGAACGGGAAGATCGTGATCGTGATTAGCATTATCAAATAATGCACTATTCAATAGTCAATGCTTCTTCATTTTCTACTATTTCTATGTCAAATTTTTTCCTAAGCTATACCTTTTTTTAGAATTATTATGGGAACTCCTATTAGACAATTTTTATGGTCTATATTCACAAAAAATATTTAGTCAAACTTTCAGGCAACATATCCCTAAAGACAGCTTTTAAATCCATGGAGTTCAACACATTATTCTCCAATGTACTATAAATTCTCATTTTGTTTATATAGACTTTAAATCTATGATTTTTGTGGTGCAGTAAATAAAAATTCATTTTTATTGTATTGATTTTTAATTCATGGTTACCAAATCCAACCCTATTTTGTTTTGTTTGTTTGCTTTTGGATCGTATTCAGGATGCTCATGGCTTACTCCTAGCTCTTCTCAAAGGATTATACAAGACCCGAGGGATTGAATCTGGGTTGGTCCCATGATAAGCAAGTCCTTACCCTACGTACTATCTTTCCTGCTTCAGTATTTCTTTTCCTAAAACAATCGTCACTTTGTCTAAAATATCAGGCCTATGTATATTATGTTATAGGTCTTTTGAATCCTAACAATATATTATTGCAGTGCTTTTATGATAACTTGAAATTATTGTAACTTGAAATTGACACCAACATTTTGATTTTTTGAAATAATGCATAAAATATTGAACTTTCATTTTTTGTTGTTTCTAATTATTTGCACCAATAAAAAGGAATAAAGTTGAGGAAAATACTAAAAGTCAAACAAATCTCAATACCTAAATAATGCTTAAAAGTATTGGAATTCTTTTTTAAAAAGTGTATTAAAAATATTTGTCATGTGTTGATAATATATTACTGAGCTGCGCTTTTGAAACAGCACATTTTCCTTATCTTGCTTGCCTAAATTCCTCTATCTCACAAAGTGGGAAACACATCATCCATCTCTCAGAATGATACAAGTAATCAAGAGATAACTTCATTCAAAATTTTCTTCCTGAACAAGATGTAGGTAATCTGGGAGTGAACTCAATACATATCTTGCTGAATGAAAAAGTCAAGTATTAGATACTTAGGTTAATGTGTACTGAATACTCATTACATCCTGCAAATAGGATTATTTGCAACAGTCTTTATAATCTTCTTGATCACATGCTAAACATGCAGTCTGAACTATGACAAATTGCCTAAATTAACTCACTTAATCTGGTACTCAAGTGTGTCTTATCATACTAAATTTACACCAGGAAACAGGGAAACAAAGATTCAGAGAGGTTAGAGAAATTTCCCAGAAATTTTATTCTGTGTGCTAAATAGGAGATAAAAACAGATACTATCTCTGTAAACTGTTAGGTGAATTTAACTTGAACTGGATCTACTACAAGCTCATGTGTGGATTCCTATAGAAAGTTATACTAGCCCTCCACACATTTTTTTCTTACAACAAAAGCAGGGGTGAGACTGGAAGGAAACTCCAAGAGCTATGGGCATGCCTTGCATGTAGAAGACCCTGAGTGTTAACTACCAATAAGAACAACCCCTGATCACAGAGTCCTAAGAACTGCTGGGTTGCTGGGTGTACCCCCTCCCTCCACCCCATCAATGTGTTTGTTTTTCTTTCTTTTGGAAATAATACCTTTAATCTCCAAAAGCATAACTCATGTCCAAACATATATGGTTTATCAGAGTTAACAGTTTTCATAACAGTAAATTTGGTTTACTTCGACAATTCTACTGCAATACTTAAAAATCAACCTATCCTTCAATGAGTTTAAGGAGCATAAATAATTCTGTAGTAGCTATATTTTTATGACGTACAAAGTAATCAAAATATGATCACCTAGAACTGTCCACGTCTCATGAACCTCTTTTTAAAAATCCCAAAGTATGAAGCTATAAACATTTTTTTTTAATTAAAAGTCATCTTTTGCTCTGATGAAGCATCTTCTCTTCTTTCCTTGGTACTGGTAGCAGAAAACAATGTCTCCTGCACCATGCCACCGTCTCAAACAGCTTTGAGACTTTCCTCTAGGCTTTCACTAGAATGCAAATGATATTTAAAGATTTATTCCTTTTGGTTTAAAATGAGAGCAGGCATTTTATGCTCCTGGATGAAGTCAGATTTATCACATATGCTGCTGTCCTGGGACCTGCTGTGGTGGCTATCAGGAGGGGCGGAATTGGCTCCAGCAATCAGTCATGCATTGTGTATGCTCAGCACCCTTCTTACTGTTAGGTCTGGCTATATTTCCCACAGTCTGAAATTTATTCACATCAGCCGCTACCTAGCAGCAGATAGTTTGTCTCTTTGATATGTTATTGGCTTCTAGAAGCCTGACAGTTTTCCCCTGTGTAGTTTTAATACATACTGATGAGTTTCTTGAGCTATTACACACTCTCAAAAATCCTTAGAGTACCCTGAAGGCATTCCACTGTACTCACTAGTTCCCACTATGAGGTCTCTGGGCCACTGGAAATTGTTCAAGGTAGGTTGAAAGGTTTTATGGACTCTTTTTTCAAAAACTTCAAAACTCAGAAACTTAGGACAATGGTACTTTTCAAAAAGATAAGGCTACAGATTTAGCATTACATTTCATTGGTTGAACTAAGATTGTGTTAATCCACTGATAGTGTTTATATCTGTGTACCAAATGTGAATGACATTTAACTTTTAAATACTGAAAACAAGCCAGTTATTATTTATTGCTTAGTTTTAATTTTTATTGACAGAATACTAGTCTTAGTCTGTAAAGTGAAAGCAATTCTGTGACTCCTTGGAGGTATCAAGGGTCTACTCTTTTAATTTGCGATGATAACTAACATCCTCTGCATATTATACTAATGCAATCAGTTACCACTGGAGATCTAATGTACATTATGCAATGCATTAAATATATTAATGTGCTTTAAACAAAATAAGTTTAAAACCCAGAAGTTTTCATTTTCAGTGATGGCAAACTTTTACTTTGTACTATCTTACAGGGGCCTCTACTCTAAAAGAAACAATATCTGTTTAAATATATACAGTCACAGGGAAAACTAATTCATTTTAAGAAGAAAATCACTTTAAAATTCACTAATTAGTTTCATAAGATTTTTGATTGCATGATAAAGTGAACCATGTAATTGGTATTCACCACTCTGTGCTCTGTAGAACTAGAAGACATTTAGTATTCATAGATCAGTATTTTTGTCCATGTTCTTACCTTTTTCCCCATTTTTTACTATATTGAAGAGTCAGGCATATGAAGAAACTACATCTTTATGAGTAAGTACATGAGAATAAAGCCACAGCCCATAGGAAACAAAAGAGCAACTGAATCAAAGGAAGATACTGCTAATGTAGAATGCTTGAATTACATTATCCCACCCAAAACAAAGTATGAATCTACACCCTGATATTGATGCATGGGTTATTATCATAGTGTTCAAATATGAAGGGCATTGCTTCAAATTGTATGTATATATACATATATACATATATATGTATATATATACATATATAAGCCAATAGTTTGTCAAGGTTGAAAAATTCTCAGGAATACTGTTTTTATCTTGCTCAATAAACAAATCATGACCTATTAAACACTCTCCAGCAACAACATCATTTTACTACTGTCATGCCAAATGTTCAAAAAATCTTCCTTTATAATTACTCTTTCACCAGGTTGTTATTAAACTCTTTAAGGTCATCTTCCAAATAAGCAGCCTGTCAAAAAATTTATCATCTATAAGTAAATTCATCACTGCTAGTATTCATATTAAAAGTACTTCTGCTTTGGAAGGACTGCACAGAGGCTAAGGATTCATTTATAATGAAAATAATTACTCTGTAATTTATATTTCATAATTTGAATTGGTTTCAATATTAGATTTTGTAAAGTCTGGATCCAGTTCAATGAAAACAGGCCAAAGATATGGCCATCAAGATAATAGAAGAATATTTTGCAAACTCCACTGTGAAATATAGGAATCTACATAAACTTGCCAACTTCTCCCACATCAAAGATAGTTCCTAATGCCTGTAATGAAAACTGCTTTGTGTTGGCTCAGCCCCAGAATTCCAAATCATTTTCAGTAATTTCATCAGCAAAATTTTAAACCAAGTTGCATAAATGATGAGATAGGATTTTTTTAAATGTTATAGAAAAACCAGCTATATTATAGACACACATCGTTTTGGTTGTTTTGGGGGGTGGGGGGGTACTTATATTATGGAACTGCTAATATTGTTATTTACTGGAAAAGATTTGACTAAATTTACTATTGTTCAGTAATTAGTGTCGCTATACTATTAGGCAGAGATAAACATGTAACGATTGTCTTGTGAAATCGTTACCAACCTGTGATCGCTGTTGATGTTGGCACCTTGGCTTCCGAAAGTGTTAGACTAATTCTTTAAGCGAAAAGCCTCCTTGTAATAACTAAGGCTCCAGCGCTGCTGGACTACTTGTAATTTAAACAGCAGATCTAGAGGACGGCTTGATTCAGTCCTGCTCTTGCTGTTCTCCCACATCGAGTACTCTTTGGACAAAGAGTACTTTTGAATCACTATCACTATCTTCCTGTTCATCATCGATTTGCTCGAGTGGGCACCACTAACATCTCCATATGTCCTGTCTCATGCTAGTAGAGCCCAAGGGCATCTGCTTGCTCCAGGAACATAGAGCCTCAAACCATTATATTAGGTCATGGGAATGACCTAATATAATTGTTACTGGTATTTGGCATATCAAATTCTAACTATTAGAAGAATGATCCTCAAAACCCAGCAGTACTCGGGGCTTTTTCTTGGTTCTGTGCTCAGGGATGACTCCTGGTAAAACTCAGGGACCATATAGAGTGCAGGGCCAAGCTGGGCAAGCCACATGCAACGCTAGTGCCCAAACCACTAGCATTTATATCCCTGCACTTAAATAATTTTTAATAATTTTTAGTAATGTTTATTAGAGCTCAAAAGCTCTGGACAACAATGTTATATATTTAGCAATGCCTTGTCCAAAGAGTACTTGATGTGGGAGAACAGCAAGAGCAGGACTGAATCAAGCCGTCCTGTAGATCTGCTGTTTAAATTACAAGTAGTCCAGCAGCACTGGAGCCTTAGTTATTTCAAGGAGGCTTTTCACTTAAAGAATTAGTCTAACACTCAGAAGCCAAGGTGCCAACATCAACAGCGATCACAGGTTGGTATCTTTTCACAAGACAATCGTTACATGTTTATCTCTGCCTAATAGTATAGCGACACTAATTACTAAACGATAAATGCTAGAGTTTTGAAGTGACTACAAGAGAATCCCACCCACACGGCAGAGTCTGGCAAGCTACCCGTGTCGTATTTGACATGCCAAATACCAGTCACAATTATAGACCTCATTCCCATGACTTGATGGAATAAATTGAGGCTCTTTATGTTCCTGGAGCGGGCAGATGCCCTTGGGCTATCTCGCATGGGACAGGATGTATTGAGATGTTACTGGTGCCCGCTAGAGCAAATTGATGATCTACGGGAAGACAGCAATACAGTGAGTAAATTTAGTCAAATATTTTCCAATAAATAATGATATTAGCAGTTCTATAATATAAATATCTATGAACATAATGCATGAACTGTTAGGTTATTAAAACTGAATATATTTCTGGGTTACAAATTATATTGGAAATAATTGAACTAAAGCCAACTCTATCTGGCACAATGAGTCTATATTTTACTTTTTTAACTTTTTAAACTATGGTGTTAGATTTAACTCCTGTTATTTCTTTTATTTTTGTTTTTTTTGGTACACCTTGCTATGCTCAGAGGTTACTCCTGGCTCTGCACTGAGGAATTATTCCCCCACAGTGCTCAAGAGACCATATGGGATGCCAGGGATTGAACCTGGGGCTGCCTTGTGCAAAGCAAATACCCTACCACTGTGCTATCGCTCTGGCCCATTATCACAGTCATTTCTATGAACCTTTCACCTAATGGTTAGAGTCTCTCTGTACTAAGTAGGCATAAATGAATATGAGAAGTAAAACTAAATTCTAGCTATTAGAAGAAAGATCCTCAGGGCCCGGAGCGATAGCCCAGCGGGTAGGGCATTTGCCTTGCAAGCGGCCGGCCTGTGCCGGCCCGGGTTCGATCCCCGCATCCCATATGGTCCCCGAGCACCGCCAGGAGTAATTCCTGAGTGCAGAGCCAGGAGTAACCCCTGAGCATTGCCAGGTGTGACCCAAAAAGCAAAAAAAAAAAAAAAAAAAAAAAAAAGAAGAAGAAGAAAGATCCTCAAAATATAATTCCTAAATTTAAGTTATTTCAGAATTAACTGTGGATGTTAGGATATATGCAATTTTAATTGATGAACATCTAAAAAATTCATAAAATCATTCAATAATTAAACACAATCATTGGCAGCTAGTCAAGCAAATGTTTTAAAAGATCATTTGCTTTGCCTCGAGCAGCAGCAGATTGAGTTGGAAGGTTGGAGTGTCCGCAAAAGCCTCACAGTCCATAAATGAAATTAATTTGGATGATCTTTGTCCAGGAACAAAGATATCACATCACATCTCTCCTACTTTGTAATAAAAGATTGGTGACTCTTAATGATAGAATCTAATGCTTCAAGATTTCAGCAGCTTATCAGTAAAGATAAGAATGCGTTAAGTCATAATTCACATTTTTTGTTATTAGTTCTGCCCAGTTATATGTGACCTTTTTAAAACTCTTGCAAATTCTTAAGTGAAAAACATTTCTCACTGACACTTGGGATTTTCTCTCTAAACTTTTATCTTTCTTAGCTTAAAATGGTGTTTCTTTTTTACTCCTTCCACACCACAATGAAAATCCTTAAATTCCTAGATTTTCATCCAATTTAACACAATCTACCATATATCTTAAATACTTAAACTACCATATATCTTAAATTAAAGAATGGTTCTGTATATCACTTTAACTGTCACTACAACAGGTCTATCTATTAATCACTCTTTATATTTGCCAGATCGCTCCCATTTACCAACTTTTAAAGTTTCAAATGCCAAACCTCAAACCAAGATGCAAATGTTATGGTGGTGGATTCTCATGAGAGTAAATCAAGAAAAACAAGGTCTCCAGAAAAAAAAAATTTGGATCAAACTATTACTACTTAAAATTAATTCCCTAGACTGGAGTAGGAACAATGAATGTTGTTTTTCATTTGAGCATGAAAAAGTAAGCTAAGAATAAAAACATTTGAAATTTAGATCTATAGATCTTCAGACTGACAATGGAACATCGTAAAGAATATTGTAGAACTGAGGTTCCTACATAATTATTAGAATAATCACAGGCATATTTAAAAGTTACTGAAAGCCTCCCTTCCCCCAAACATATATGCAAGTAAATCAGGCCCAAAAAGAGAAGTGACAGAATTCATTTGTCATATTTTTTGGCTGCCAATTCTGTTTAACCATTCTGTATTGGTAAAGTCCACGTATGAGTTCTTCCTCCACAAATTAGGATTCAGAATTCTAATGCCTAGTCTTGCGTTTCATGGAGAGAAAGCAAGAACTCCAGTAATCAAAATTCTCCACAAGAGGCTGACTCTGAGGTGAATAAATGAACAAAATCATCTTGATGTAGACATTTAAGGTTTCTTGTATAAAGGACAAAGAGGTTTCCACCTTTTGAGAGTAACTAGAGTTCAAGGATAAAGTCCTGACACTTGACAAAGAATTGTCAATAGCAATGGTGATGGTTGTTCTTCAAATGTGGGGCATTCTTATTAGAATATTTTCATTTCTTCAGTCATCCCCTCTCCCTCACCATCAATAATTTAAGAGTCTAAGGGTCTTGTATTTCCAATAAGAAATAATTCCAGGGGAATTATATTTTTCCTAGAATTTTGGTATTTTCTTCTTCAAATATATTTATCATTTTAATATATGATTTCTATATTCTATATACATTTGTATGCATTTGTGTGTATATATTTATAACATATAACATATATAAAATGTCTTATCTTCCCCATTCATGAGCACTCTCAAAATTGCTGAATGCATTAGCTTTCATTTATTTCTTCCATAACTAGTAATTAAGCCAAGTCAAACTAAACCCCAAGTACACTATTCAAATTCTTGGGTTCTGATATCCTCCATTATCTTTTGATATTATCTCATATTTATTAGGAATCATGGTGCTAGAATATTGAATAATTAAAGTTCTGGGAACTTATCCAAAGAAAGTAACTGAAGCATAGGAATATTCATACACACATGTGTAAAAAATTAGGAAATGTTTGAAGAAAACTTACATATTGATAAGAGAAAGAAGTGCACATCAATGGTCTTGGAATTTTATGCTGTCATTATTAATTATATCTTATTGCTGTTTTCAGCCTACTATCCATTTAAAATTTAAGATCAAATTAAATTTCAAGATATACATAGTTTAAAAGTCTTGTCGAATGAAATTCATAGCTCACTGCAAACAAAAATGAATCCTCAAAAAATATGAAAATAAGCTCCTTTTTATTTTTCTTTGTAATTTTCTCAAATTTGTGCATAAACATTCAAATTCAGTAATTTATTAAATAATTGAAGTGGGAGAGTGAATTTGAGAGGTGGGTAGCATTGTTCAAGTTCCGTGTTTGTCTATCATTTTCTCAATACAGCTCTGACGCTCCTTTCCCTTTTCTCTCCCTTATGCTGCTGACACATTTGTTTACATAGCTGTCAGCGCATCACAACATTTCCTCCAGATATTTTGGTCTGGAGGCATCTTGTATATTTCCCTGTCTCAGAGTATGACCACTGGGATGAACTCATGATGAATATTTAAGGTTCTTGGAAAGGTCAGGAGCACCTCAACTTCTGGGTCATGCAACTGACAGACTTGACAGTATTTTAATGAAAGTGATGACAAGAATCCAGATTAACTCTCAATGTAGATTCCATTTTCTTACATCATTACATGTATCAGAGACACCTGAATATGAGTTCTTTCTGAATACAAGCTCTTTCCAGAATTATTAGAACTAATGCTGAATAATATGATAAAATGGAGACCAACTCTTTGTAAAATATTTTTATCTAGATAGCACCTATGAATGTTACGATTTGTGCTATGTTCTGATGTTTTAGGTATCTATTATTTTTCTCATTGGTGCAATTTTCCTTGCTCATTGCATCTATAACATGATACCTTCTTAGTGGTATACCAGGTAACCCATCCTTATGAAAAAACTTAAATATTCAAATTCTTTTGCATTTCTCAACTAAATGGTGGATTGGTTTAGCAGCTCCAGATTATGTCTCACAAATTATGAGAAAATATTTGCATGCTAGGCAAAAGTTTGCATCCCAATGAAGCATGTGAGGTCATATAGCTTAGCTATATGTGAATAAGAACCTAAAATAGCTAAGAAAATATAAAGGATCTCTTTTCAGTAAATTGGAAATACGTTAAGACTAGGAACTAGGATTCTTAAATTTTGAAAAAAGATGAACTATTTAATAAGAAAAAGAGGCTGAATAATAAATTATGTCATATATATCATTCTTCTGGTTAATATTTTTGCTTTTGTTTGGAAATATACCTTTTGTTCAATTAAGCAAAGTACATTGCAGAAGAAACATTTCCAGTTAAAATGTCTTTTTTGATGAGGAAAAATGAAGTAAAGTTAAGGCAAGTATTAATTTCACTCAAAACAGATGAAGTCAATGCAGACATCACTGGAAAATTCTAGGTTATAAGAATTGCTGGGAGCAAAGGAAGTTAGGAAGAGATTTTGAGAGCTATATTTTCTCCAAATAGAGAAAAATAGAGCATGGAATCCAATGATTTGGATAGAAGTCTGGCAATTCTAAGGTTCTATTAGAACTAGGTTCACAATTGAGTTCAAGGGGAAAATTGGGGTATCAGATCAAGTAAACTCAATTATGTAGTGGAAATAAAAGCAAAAGTTCATCTCAGTATCATTTTACAAACTAGACAAAGGAGTTATAAGAAAAACAGTACTGTATCCCAGAGGTTACTGGGCTTCTCAGGCTTATCTCTGACATTAGATGGGTTCCAGCACCTATAAATGGCAGTACATATATTAGAAAAAGAGAGTTTAATCATTGTAGGAAAGGAGTGCAAAAAAGTGAATATGTAACAGATGCAAGCATTACTTCCTGACTTAGGTAGAGGAAACACATATATTTAAGCTGAATGGAGTATTACTATGCTCTATACTTAGAGGGGACTAGAAACCACATTGATGAAAAAGAAAACTTTCGCCTCAGTTGTATAGAATGTATTCTTATTATCCCATATGCTTCATATCATTCCCTGAGTCTGCCAAGAGTGATTGCTGAGCACACATCCAGGAATTAGCCCTGAGTATGGTCATGTGTGGCCCCCCGCCAAAAATGTTTTTTATAAGACTTATTACTATAAAAACCCTTTACACTATGCACACAGAGATGGTCCACCTCACTGTTTGAAAAAAATATCACGTTTCTCCTATGTCCTAAATAGAGATATGTGCACGTGATTTATTCTTCATGCACTCCCATTATTAGCTCTATGCTTTCCCCCATCATTGAAATTCAAGGCCCAAGAATTAGTGATAGCAGTGATGCCTCTCACCTTCCAGCCTAAAAACCTCATTGCATTTTTTTTTTATTTCTTTCGTTGGAACTCTGAACTTATCTGCTTGGGATATTTGTTTTCCAACACAGCCATACTCCCTTACAGGACAACTAAACCCCACAGACAAAGACAGAGATGGCTGGCTAGGATCATTAATGCTAATAATCAAAGAAATGGGGCCAAATAACTATGCAAGCAAAGGTCTTCTCTGGAGTAACTCTTAGAAGCTCTGTGTAGTTAATGTGAAATTACAACTCCCATCCATACAAAGGGGGCATTCTCCTGAGGAATCAAAGCCTCTGGAAGTAAAATCTGCACATGATCCTACCAAGTAAAGAAAAGATAACAGCTAAGGTTTGATGTTAAGGTAAAAGAAATAAAATATGTAGTAGAAGATACTTACAAGTAGAGAGCGTAGAAAATGCTTATTATGTTTGTGTATCATGTGTGCATACTCATGATTAATTCCTTAGGCTACATGGGGAAAATGTCTAAGTGCTGGATATGAAAATTATATACATTCAGTAGATATGGAAAGTACTTTCTTAAATGATATAGAATTCCACACTCATGAGGACGGAGCGATAGCACAGCGAGTAGGGCATTTGCCTTGCATGCGGCCAACCCAGGTTCAATCCCCGGCATCCCATATGGTCTCCGAGAGCACCGCCAGGAGTAACTCCTAAGCGAAGAGCCAGGAATAACCCTTGAATATTGGCGGGTGTGACCCCACCAAAATAAAGTAAAAAAAAAAGAATTTCACACTCATCCAGAGATATTTACTCCATCTTCGTCAACAATGGGTATATGATTTTATAACCAAAAAAATCAATATTCCATTCTTATTAGTTATTAAAAATTCATTAACTAGAAATTTTCAATGATTTTTATGTATGATTTTTGCTAAACTCTTAGTAATGTTCTAAGGGGTGTTTATGAGCAAATGGTCAAGATCTTTGCATGCTATTGCTATAAACTTGATGATACTAAGATTCATGAGAGTCGCTGAGCTTTTTAGTCGCCTCTGTTTCTGTTATTTGATTTGTTAAAAATTTCATGGAAGTTTAAAATGACTTCCTTTAAACTTTAGTTTTTTCTCATCCACAAATAGTAGTTAATCCTTCAATAATAGTAAATATAATTAGGCAAATTCAGGAAAATAAATAGGCACTTTGTTTTTATCATAGCACTACTATGCCTAACAACTTATAGTTACTGGTACACACCTTACATTCTTTATTATCCTTAGTCCTTGAGGACTGAGCTTATGCCTGATTCATTTTTAAATAGCCATCCAATTGAAAGGACTCAATACATGATTTTTTTTTGTTAAACAAAAACTATGAATCAATAAACATGTGCTTTACCAGCTTTGCAGAGGCTTTTCTAAAAAGCTCAAGGCAGTGAACATTTATTAATTCTAATATATTCTTTTTTGCTTGTTTACATTTGGATAACAACATTCTATTTCCTTATACACATCAGGAAAAAATTATTTGAAGCTAAAAATTATTTGAAGCTAACACTGTACCTAAACATTTCAAAACTAAATTTAATTAACAAGAAATTTTCTTGGTAAAGTTATCTTTCAGAATTTATCATATTGTCAAATTGCTTTCCAGCTTAAATTATGCACAATAACTTGGTAAACATTTCATTAAAAACATTTTGTAGGGCCAGATAAACAGTACAGCAGGCAAAAGCACTTGCCTTGCATGAAACCAACCTGAACTCCCATATAGTCCCCTGACCCCACAGTAGTTATCCCTGTTCCCAAAGTCAGGAGTGAGTCTGACCACAGCTGGGTGTGGATCCCTTCAATGGGCGAAGCATTCCACAAATAAGCTAAGTGAATCTCTAAACTGTAGATCAGCTGTCAGTATTTCCAAAAGAATCAAGTGACTCCACTACTCTCTCCCTCTTCAGAAAATTTGTCCCGGCCTTGGTATCTATAGCCATTCAAAGAAGCTGAATTCCTTTTTCTTTCTTTCCTTTTTTTTTTGTTTTGTTTTTTGTGTCACACCCAGGAATGCTCAGGGGTTACTCCTTGCTCTAAACTCAGGAATTACTCCTGCCAATGTGAGGGGGACCAGATAGGATACGTGCACAGCAAATGCCCTACCCAATGTACTATTGCTCCAGAAGTGGAATTCTAAGCCAAAATTAATACATATATTTATTTTTAAAAATAGGCTATCTTTCTGAAGTCAGCACTAAAGACTACTACTTACATATTTTCATTTTAAAACAAAAATTATCTTTCCTTTGGAAGTGAGGAAAATGTAACATTTTATTAATTAAAATGGTTGCTGTTCTTCATGCATTTAATTTCTGTCTTTTGGGAGCTGCAGAAAAATATTATGTTAATTCTTTTATGTCAGTTATCATGGTTATTCATGCGATTCTCCAAGGGCTCATATGTTCACAAATTTTGGGGAAAATCATTATGGTTTAGGGCCCTTAGCAGAATAGGAGCCTCTCTGGTTACAAGTTAACTGTCCCAGTGTGTTATGCAAAGAATTTCAGGCAGAGGAAAGAAGTGATGCGTTCTTCCTCTAGCACAAGGTTCCTCAAACATTTCCTACTCAGAATTCCTTTCCTCCAAAGAAATGCGATACTAGTGGGAACTTCCAGAACACCTTGAATTCATTACACTTGATTTTGAATTAATTTTTGAACATTACATGTTCAGGAAATGTTACTACTACCCAATTTACCACAATGGTCTTATTCATTTATGTAACCACAAATAGAGTTGCAACCAATAGCTTAAGACATTAGGCTCTTGCAAATAGGTCTTCCATGGATTGAAAACAAGGAATGTAACATTTATATCATATCAAACTAATATTCATCATAAATTTCAGGCTTTATTCTCAAACCCAAAATTCTCTAACTTAACACAAAGTTATTGCATATCATAATCTACAGTATAGAACCACTACTTATAAGAGCTGAAATATTTTCTAGTAATTAATAAGTTGCAATAATCACTACTAATTATTCCCAGGATAAAAATCTTATCCCACGGGGCGGAGCAATAGCCCAGCAGTTAGGGCATTTGCCCCTTGCACGAGGTCAGCCTGTGCCAGCCTGGGTTCGATCCCGGCATCCCATATGGTCCCGAGCACCTCCAGGAGTAATTCCTGAGTGCAGAGCCAGGAGAAACCCCTGAGCATTGCCGGTGTGACCCAAAAAAAAAAAAAATCTTATCCCATTTACCCTTTCATTGCAAAACAGATTAGTAAACAGTGGGGTAAAGTTGTGTGAACAAAGAGGGGGATTAGAAAAGTAATTTTCAATCACTGGTCCACTGATCAGCAACATTCCACAGATACAGAAAGGTTGAAAATACTTGTTTATCATCTTGGTTCTAACTTTTGTTCAAGGGACCAGTATGTAGAACCAATGCCAGGCTGTAGATGTGAAAAGGTTGAGGGTCACTGGAGTAGAGGAGATCAGAGGACAGTGGTGGAGGGTCTTGTGGAAAGTCTTGTGGGGAGGCAGTAACTGCACATAAAAATCACAAATGCTAACATTATTGGAACTGTATTACTTAAATGACAATAGATCAGTTAAGTAATGATTAAAATGAAAATAAAATAAAATAAATTTTTTGTCCAGAGTGATCATTTCCAATTATTATTGTCTTACTGGTCCCTTTTCTATCCTTATATTGAAAGTGTGTAAAGGGACATACATGATGGCAAACCATAATGCCTGAACAGAGGAAGAAAAAGAGAGAGATTAAGAGAGAGAGGGAGGAAAACAGGAGAGAGAGAGAGAGAGAGAGAGAAAGGCAGGAGGGAAGCTAGGGTCACTGGTGGTAGGAAAGCGTACACTTAAGAAGTTACAGGTGTTGGAACACTGTATGACTGAAACCAATGAACAACTTTGTAACTATGTATCTCACTTAATTCAATAAAATAAATGCATAAGATGAAAGAAAAAAATGAAACCATAAATGTTAACATTATTATAACTATATTTTTGTTTTAAGAAAGACAACAAAATAATAAAATTGTAAATTTTAAAATAAAAATATGCTTAATTAAATATCTACTGTTTACTACCTCAGTATATTATTTGCTCCCCTAAATGGAGGTGCATTCTCATTCTCATTCATTTCCACATACACAGACTTTGATAATCCACATGGCCAAACTGTAAGGGGTTCTAGTTCAGGACACCTTTCTTTAATCTAAAGTGAATAAAATAAGTTCATCTCTCTATCCTGTTCTTCATAAGCAGCTGGTATTAGCAAATATGCATACTTTCTATTCAAAATTCAAACTAAATTCTTCTGGAAGAATTGTCTCATTAGAAAGGAACTCTGCTTCTGTTTTCTTGCTTTTGATATAAGAAACCATTATATAAATATTTTATCTATTTAGTTGTTGGGTCATGCCCAGTTGTGCTCATAGATTATTTTGGCTCGATGGTATTCGTAGGATCATATGGGATATCAGGGACTGAACCAAAACAAGCACAAGGTATGTGCTCTACCCGCTATATCTCTCTGGCTCCGTATAAAGATTTGAAAGTTATTGAGTCATTATTTCTTTCTCTTTGGCTATGGGGGTTATGTTTTAAACCAATCTATCTATGTTATGATTTGTCTACAAATCTTCTCCCATTTGCAGATGGAACAGATACAGCACAGGTCTCTATAATTCCAAATGGTCCTCACAGCTACTCCTACGTTCCCTCAAATTTAGGAAGTATAAGAAGAAATAAACTACAAAGTATTAGCAATAAATTTAAGAGATGGTTTATATTGTTAAAGATACACAAACTACTTGTGTGTGAAAATTCTTTAATCAGGTTTTAAAAAGAGATACAAATGTTACTTTGTTTTTTCAAAGATGCTATAATTATTACAAAATACTGTTCTTTAAAAGGGATTGGGAAGGATATTAATGAGAGAGAAGTGGGGATAAGAGTATATGATAATATTTATTCAGTTTGAAATTCAAATTCACTTCATACAATAGGGGCAATAACTTAGTAGCCAGAACAAAAGATGAGTAGCCAATGTTCATTAAACATTTCTAAATGTAAGACATTCTGTTAGCTTCTGGGGCATTTAACAGAACAGATAAGATCTCAGAGTCCAGGGGCTTAGTGATAGTTCAGCGGGTAGGGTGTTTGCCTTGCACACAACTGGCCCATGCCGGCCCAGGTTCAATCCCTCGCATCCCACATGGATCCCGGCGCCTCCAGGAGTAATTCCTGAGTGCAGAGCCAGGAGAAACCCCTGAGCATCGCCGGGTGTGACCCAAAAAAGCCAAAAAATAAAAAAGATCTCAGGATCCAAAGAATGGAGTTAGTGAACTTACATTCCTGTGGTGAAGACAGAGAGACGAATAAGGAAACAAACATGCAAATAAATCATTGAGATCATTTCAGATAGCACTATGAGTTATTAAGAAAACAAGCCTGAATAATTAGAGAATAATGAACTTGGTGGGCAAGGTTATGACAATATACTATGAAGCAGTATTTAATAAGTAGCTGATTTGAAATTTAACTTTTTATGGCAAAAACATCATAAAAATTGGACAGGGCAGAGAGCTAGATAGTATAAAGGATAAGGTTCCTGCCTTGCATGAGACCCACTCTGGTTTGATTCCCAGCATCACACACGTTCCTCTGAGCAACAACAGAATTGCGCATGAGTACAGAGCTAAGAATGGCTATCTGAGCACTGCCCAGTGTGTGAGTTCTCTTCCCCCCAATAAAAAGAATTGAGCAATGTATTTAAAACCACATTGGGCATATCCTTAAAGTGTACGGCTCTATGAATTAGTGTCTGTTTATCCTCTAATAAGTTTGCCACCAAAAGTCTTGGTTTGTCATTCAATTCCATATAATTCAAATTCTCTCTGAATTATCTACCCCACAGCCTCCTTCCTTCTGATAACCATTCTTATTAAGAGGTGGTTTAGTTTTGAATTGTTTTGGCTATTATTTGTTCCTCTGTTTGTTTTGTTTCTGTGTGTGTCACATATGAGAGAAATCACTGAGTCTTTGTTGTATTTTATGTAGTAAATTAGCCTTTAGAACCACCTGTGTTGTTACAATAACAGGAATTTATCTCTTCCCCCTTTAATGTTGAGTAACATTCTATTGTGTATCTCTCATATTTCTGCTTGCTTTGTTTGGAGGCCAGACCTGGTAATATGCAGTACTGGGGCAGCATATTACCTGCATATTACATGCATATTATCTGCATATTACCTGCATATTACATGAAGTACTGGGGCTGGGATCAAACCCAGGCAACCATAGCAGGAGCAATCTTCCCAGTCCCACACAACATATCTTTGTTCCTATCCATTCATGTAAATTTTAGAACCTAAAATCTGCTATAATCATAGATTGAACAAAAAAATTGATTTCATAAAGAGAATTTTGAATATAAAAGGACTTGAACACTTGAACACTTGAATCCCGTTATTCATCGATTTGCTCGAGCGGGCGCCAGTAACATTTCCATTGGACCCTATCACGTGCCAATGTAGCCCAATGGCATCTGTTTGATTCAGGAATATGAAGAGCCTCAAACCGTTCCTTCAGGGTCTTAACAAGGAAGTCTGACCATCTTGTAGGTGGGCGGCCACGTGATCTTTTGACATCCCGTGGGATCCAGTCAGTAACGGCTCTAGTCCAGCGGTTGTCTCCAAATCGCATTACATGACCAGCCCATCTGATTTTCGATGTCTTGGCAAACGAGACAGCGTCCCTGATTCTGGAATAGCGACGGAGGTCAGAACTCCGGATTCCTTCTCTCACTTGAGTGAGGCGTGATATTCCAAGCATAGCTCTTTCGTTTCCTCTCTGGGAGACCCGAATAGCATTCTCATCCTGCTTTCGTAGGGGCCCAGGTCTCTGAGGCGTATGTTAATGCAGGGAGAACGGTGGAGTCGAAGAGATGTGCCCGGAGCCGGAGGTTCTTTGTCCTTTTAGCTATTTCTTCGATGCCTTTGAAGGCATTCCATGCCGCTCTCTTCCTCCTGCGCAGCTCAGGTTTTAGGTCGTTCATCATGTTGACTTCTCGACCTAGGTACACATAACTGCTGCATTCAGAGATGTTTGTTCCATTGAGAGTGAATGGGGCCTCTGGAACTAGTTCATTTCTCATGAACATAGTTTTCTTCAGATTCAGCTGTAGACCTACCTTTCCACATTCTCGGTCAAAGTCAGCCAGCATTTGTGCCGCTTGGCTAATGTTTGGTGTTATTAGAACGATGTCATCAGCGAAGCGGAGGTGGTGTAGTTGCCGACCATCTATCTTCACTCCCATTCCTTCCCATTCTAATTGTCTCATGATGTTCTCGAGGGTGGCACTGAAGAGTTTTGGTGAGATGGTATCACCCTGTCGAACCCCCTCTTTTGACATCAATGATCACTTCTTT
The DNA here is from genome assembly GCA_021461705.1 of Cryptotis parvus. Classification (NCBI taxonomy): domain Eukaryota; kingdom Metazoa; phylum Chordata; class Mammalia; order Eulipotyphla; family Soricidae; genus Cryptotis; species Cryptotis parvus. The sequence continues at coordinate 185,055 of JAJIBD010003018.1, forward strand.
GTAGAATGGTGAGATCCTGGTGGTGAATCCGTAATACAGCTCACGAAGGATCTTGATGTATTGGGTTTGAACACTCTGTTTGACTAGGGCTTCGATGACTGCTTCAGTCTCCACAGAATCAAAGGCTTTCTGTAAATCAATGAACGTGAGACAGAGTGGCATCTTGTACTCCCTACAAACCTCAATGAGCTTGGTGACTGTGTGGATATGGTCGATTGTGCTGAATCCTTTCCGGAAACCTGCTTGCTCGCATGGTTGTCCTTCATCTAGTGTTCTGCTAATCCTGTTCAGGATGACTCGTGTAAACAGCTTGTAGATGACAGACAACAGGCAGATGGGGCGATAGTTGCCGATGTCGTGAATGTCTCCCTTCTTGAACAGTAGAACTGTCCTGCTGGTTTTCCATTGGGGAGGGCACCTTGCATTCGGACAGGTAGCGTGTGAAGAGCCGAGCTAGTGTATTGATGAGTACCGACGGCAGATTCTTCAGGTGTTCAGGTCTGACTTTGTCTGGGCCTGGTGCTGTTCCCTTCTTTACCGATGAGATGGCATGTAGGATTTCAGAAGGGAGAACATTGGGAATGACATATCCATCCTGTGGAATTTGGTATGTGGGCAGGTGGATGTGGCTATCAAAGAGATTTGAGTAGAAGTCCTGGATAATCTTCTCCATTGCCTTTCTGGAAGATGTGATAGATCCATCAGGGCGTCGGAGGGCAGTCATCTTGGTCTTATAGTTGGTGAAGGACAGGCGGGCAGTGCGAATACTTTTCCCGGCTTCTGCTGCATCTTCCAGTATTTCTGCTCTTCTGTCTTTGAGGTCTGCTTTTATCGCTTCTCTGCACGGTTTAGCAAGCTTGGACGTTAGCATTTGGTCTCCTGAGACTCGCGCCTTGCCACGTTGGCGAATGAGCTCAAGAGTTTCTGAAGACAAGCCTCCGATGGAGCCCCTCGGAGGAGCCCAGAGAAACACCCACACCTTGCTGGCAGCGATCTGTGTCACAATCCACACTCTGCAGCTGGTAAGATCTCCCCCATCATATTAATCCAGTCTCCAGCCCACAGGTTAATCCAGTCTCCAGCCCAGCTTGTCAGAAACCCAGCCTACAAGGACCCGCCCTGCAGAGACCGCCCTTCAGAGGAGAGTATTTCAAGCCCAGGAATGCTTGAGCCTAAGACACAGGTACACCCGGCAGAGCAGAAACCAGCTTTCCCCGTTGAACCCCCTGCATTCCATGGACCACGAGAGCAACTTCCGACCCGAGTCCACCATCCCGATGGAGCCCTCGGAGGAGCCCAGAGAAACACCCACACCTTGCTGGCAGCGATCTGTGTCACAATCCACACTCTGCAGCTGGTAAGATCTCCCCCATCATATTAATCCAGTCTCCAGCCCACAGGTTAATCCAGTCTCCAGCCCAGCTTGTCAGAAACCCAGCCTACAAGGACCCGCCCTGCAGAGACCCGCCCTTCAGAGGAGAGTATTTCAAGCCCAGGAATGCTTGAGCCTAAGACACAGGTACACCCGGCAGAGCAGAAACCAGCTTTCCCGTTCTTGGCCGCCAATGCGTGCCGCCTGATTTACCTCCAAATTACCACATATATTCTACCCACCCCTCTGAGAGAGCCCCACAAAGTAATGAGAATATAGTGCCCGCATGGCAGAGCCTGGCAAGCTGTCCAATGCGTGTTCGATATGCCAAATCCAGTAACAAAAAATGTTTATTTTCCTGACCCCGAAAGAGCCCTTAATACGGCAGCAGTAAGAAAGGCAAACAAGCAGTGCCTGATAAAATTTCCACGGCTGTCCTAGGCTGCCAAAACGAAGAAGAACTAAAATGACTGTCTGTACTTTCAATGCACGTACACTGGCATCGGAAGCATATATTGAGGATCTGATGCTGCAAGCAAGAAAGATCAAGTACGACATCATTGGTCTGACTGAGACGAGGAGGCGTCAGTTGCATCATGCTGTATTTGACACCGGAGAAGAATTGTTCCTTGGAACATGTGATGAAAAGAGGCGTCGGTGGCGTTGGTGTCCTTGTCAACACGAACATGGCTGTCAACATTGATTCATTTGAATGCCTAACAAACCGAATAGGACGATTACACTTGAGGAGATGTGGCCCACTGCCAGCAATTTCTATCTTCATTGTCTATGCACCAACATCCACATACAAAGAAGATGAAATTGAGAAATTCTACATGGAATTGGAGGAGTTCTATAAAAAAGATCACACCTTCTACAAGATCATAGTCGGTGATTTTAATGCCAAGATAGGACCGAGAAGATCGGCTGAAGAACTCCACATCGGGACCCATGGCCTAGAATGGAACGAACAGGGTGAGAGACTATCTGAGTTCATAATGTCCACCAAGACTATTCATGGGAACTCACAGTTTCAGAAGGCTGAAGCGAAACGTTGGACATGGGAATCTCCTGGCGGACAGTTCCACAATGAAATTGACCACATCATCTTCAATCGACGGTTTTGTCTGACCGATGTTGCTGTCGTCCCCCAAATTCCAGACAGGATCGGACCACCGTCTCCCTTCGTGCAAAATTCTACTTCCCTCAACGGGGAGAAAAAGCTGCAAAGTTTAAGAAGAGAACTCCCAGAACGACCACCAACTGGGAACTCTTTGGCACCATTGCGGCAACATGGGAAGATACCATCATTGATGACATCGATGAAGAATACAACCGACTGGTTCAGCACCTCCATGATTGTGCGAAGAATGCCGAGAGAGAGAAAGACATAAAAAGGACATTAGCACTGAATTAAGCTTAAATGTTAAGCACAAATGTTCATTTTAACATGCTGGTTAAGGGAATAAGAATACCAACAATTATTTTTCAGAGGGAATATAAAGTGAAACATTTCAGAGAAATCATCTGAATTTTCAAATCAAATTAAAAATAAAACAGAGAAAGAGAATCACACAAATTTTCTATTTTTAGTTTTAAAATGGTATAAAATAACTTAAAATTATATAAAATGCATACATGGTAAGGTACATACATGAATATACTTTTCTTTCAATATTTAGGCCCTTTGATTTACAACAGTGTTAAGAATAGAATTTCTGCATATAGTGTTTCAACACAAAACCCTCCATCAGAGTCTCTCTCCACAAATGTCCCAAGGACCCCCCCCCACACCTCCACCTGAGCTGAGTCAACACTATTGTAAGCAGGTGACCCAAACTATAATCATAGTATTTTAAGAAACAAATTTTAAACATAAACTAGAACAATTTCTGATTCCATTTCTGATTCAGGACTAAGCAGTACACTGTGGTGGAGTCTCTGGCTGAGTCTGCATCTCCTGTAGGGGCCTAGTCATAGAGTCTCCAATACAGAATTTCACGTACTTCTGCAGATATTGTTTAAATAAACCAAGTTTAGTGCTTCTAAAGATTTATGGATTTGCATTTTAACAGAAGATAATAGAAAAAAAATCAGTGTAGCCAAATGCCACATCAGTGTGCCCAGGTATTTTGAAATCTGAAAGATTTAACACTTAGATGAGAAATAAAACTTATTCTATGAGAAATAAAACATTAAAGGTAGTACTCTAAAAATGGAAGCAATATTTTAGCTAGGCAAATCTGCAACCTTCTCATAGAATTCAATGGCTGTCTGAGACCCTACACAGAGTCACTTCATCTTTTTACAAATAGAAAAGAAAATTCCTAAAAGACAAATTCAGTTTTAGAAAAATTAAAAACTTTCCAAACATGCTAGTCATTCAGCATATTAGTAAAGCAACACAGATACTTATTCTTAGAAAACTTAGTTGTTTTGGAGATGATCTGATGCCAGCCTTCTAGTTGTCAACCTTGTATTTTCAAGAAAGACATATATTGTTTTCTTGACAGCTGTTTTTTGAAAATACTCTTGCAGACTTTCTCAGAAGGGAGAGAACAATTTTCTGAATGTTGTCACTCAACCAATTATACTTAGACTGGTTGGACTAAGCTAGAATATTATGGAGACAATAGTTGTTGTTCCATGAATCACACCTATTGGTGCCATCCATCAATAAACAATTACCCTGACAACATCCTACTTGTAACACATACTTGACACCTATTGAAGTGACACATACAAACACATTCTTGATAGAAACCAAAGGGTTGGAGTGAGCTTGGAAACATTTCCAATGCACGGGCAAACCCCAAGCTCAGTCGCATAAAACCAGGACAATTAAAGGGGTAGCAGCATGGCATTACATCATATGTTAGGGTTGGGGTCTGTGGAGAAACAAGGACCAGTGTCCACCCCTTCCCTCTTACTGCCTGTGGTCTAGAAGTTAAGGCCAACCCTGGGGACCACACAGTCTACAGGTGAGACTGAAAACATACCTGGAGATATTATCACAAACTTCCATACACAGGACAGCATAGTTTTCCCTCTGCTCTTTATTAAGGCTGTGCTGCATGTAACCCCCTCTAGCTTTGTGTTTTGTCTATACAGGATATAAGCCCTTCCTGAAAAACTCAAGTCATGCTTATTCCCTGACCAGCTGGTTGCCACTGACTCCACATATATAACAAACGAAAATCCATCTATGTCTTTAACCTCTGATCTTCTGGGGAGTTTTCTTTGGAACTGACCATCATCATGAACAAGCTCACAAAGATCAGCATTACAGGGGGATGGGTCCTTCCCGAGTTATAGTCTGTCTCTGTCTTCAGGCTCACCCACTCAGCCACGCTCACATACTCAACCTGGTAAGCAAGAGTTGCTGCTCATCTCTATCAGTCTCAGGTTAGGACATTACATGGACAAGGCAAGGTGTCTAACAGGAAATCCAAAGGCATGGACAGAAATGACTGCTTTGACCTATTTATCTACACTGACCTTCCAAAATAATGTCATAGCTTCTTGTTTTCAGTGAACTTGAAATCTTACCAAAAAGGAAAAAATCATTATTTAAATATTTGTGGGGAAGAGAAAGCTAATATTTTCACATTTCCTTTTATTTATTTTTTGTTTGGGGGTTACATCCGGCTGTGCTTCAGGCTTGCTTCTGATTCTGTGCTCAAGAATCACTTCTGGAGAGGCTTTGGGGACCATATGGTACCAGAGATCAAACCCTGGTCAAATGTGTCCAAGAAAAGCACTATACTACGGTTATGGCCCCTCATATTTCTTAAAGAATTAATTCCTCACCAATACTCTAATTTTAGGGAGGACAGGAACTAAACTTATGTTGTCAGTACACATGGACAAATAATCCACATAAGTAAATATTTTCTCATGTACAGGTTAATTTCTTCATGATTTTTAATATTACAATCTTAATGTAATTTTTAAAACAATACATATTTTATTATATTTCTAAATAGGATCTATCTAGAAAACAATAGTAACAAATAGTATGCTTTACACAGAAAATGATTATTTTCTTAATAAAAATTATAATTACAAAACACTGTGATGGATCTGGGTTACTATACTAGTATATCGTCAAATAACAAGTCTGTCTTCAAAGGGCGGTCATTTGTCCTCCTTCTCAGTGACCCCGAAGTACTCAAGTTCAATTGTGTGTGTGTGTTTGCGTGTGTGTGTTTGTTTCTAGGGATGACCAATACTCAGACACACAAGGTATGCACTTTACCATCGAACTACATGTAACTTTTCTTTTATTCCTTCACTATTCATATCTCAGTTCTTACTAGCTACCACTTTCTTCCTATTTGTTTCTGTCAGCTCTCGGTCTATGTCTATAAATTGTCTGCATTTTTATCTAAAATAACTAGACATATGACTTCAGGAAAAAATTGACAAAGAGACCAGGCAAGGATTTGAAAGATTTCCTTTAGTGCCTGGGATTTACACTAGTCTTTTTTGTTATACATTTAAAAATACAGAGAGAGCCTCTGTTTCCAGCAGATCTAAACAGTTGAAATTACTAGTGACCTAAAAACAAGAAGTGATTGATTACATCGATTAACTGTGCTGATGAGGAAAGAGAAATAGAAAGTTAATTGTGATACCTACATTAAGAATTGCAAAAATTTTCAGTGAGGCAATAAACACATGCAAATACCTATCCCCTCAGCTATAGAATCAAACTGTTATATAAGGTTCAAGAAATAAATGACTGGCCCAAAAAATTGAGTGTCAGCTTCTAAAGGTTTCTAGTTTAAAGTCCTTCCTTTGAGATGCTTTCCTCTCATTATATCTGTTATCCAGGCCTGGGAGCAAAAAGACAACTCGTGGCAGAGCTTTGCAAATGTGTTTCTCCCCACAGATTATATCTAGGCCCCTAGGATTTAGCGTGTCTTCAGGTTACAGGGATATTCTTTGGTGAAACCCTGGAGATATGAAAATGTGAACATTTTTTTAAAAGTTAATCTTTGAACTGATGCCAGGAAGAAAAGCCTTATTGAAATTCTAGCATCAGAAAACAGTAAAATAGCATGCCTCCTTGCATTTCCGAAATGTGGTCAATGGAACATGGTCCATCGGTTGTGGTATGTAGTTTCCTGTTCAAATATCAGTGTCTCATTTTGAAGAATTCAGCAAAAAGAATTGGTCTACAAATAGGGAATCTTCATATTTTACAATCTACTGTACAATCTTTAAAACGATGCCAGGACAAAACATGGACCCGGAAGACTTGTCAGTGGTTCAAATCTACCACAAATGTGTGGGGAGTCAGACAGTTTGCTAATAATTGTTGGAAATGGTAATACCAGCCTAGAACTGAGTATTGAATGTAGGCAAAGGGATATACTTGATAACCCCTAAATGTATGTGCTGTAAGCCATAATATGTAATAGAAGAGAGGGAGAGAGAGGGAGAGAGAGGAGGAGAGAGGGGGGAGAGAGGAGAGAGAGAGGGAGAGAGAGAGAAGAGGCTAACAAAAGTGCCTGCCATAGAGACAGGCTGGGAGAGGAGGGAGGGAATCAGGGGACATTGGTGATGGGAAATGTGCACTGGTGGAGGGATGGGTGCTGGAACACAGTATGACAGAAACCTAGTCATGAACAATTTTGCAACTGTATATCTCACAGTGGTTTAATAAAATAAATTAAAATAATAAAATAAGATGATGCCAGGAAAAGCCAACCTCCTGCCGTGATTTCTCTGCTCAATTGGAATTGCCAAGAGCCGGGCCACATTCGTCATTCAGACTTCCCAAAGCCATATTCACTTATTCCTGTCTCTCGGGTCCCTTCCCAGAATGCCAGTGCTAGTACGAACAGCTTTTGCAGACAATGGCTTTTACAGAAACAGATTCCAGGGAATGGTCCAGCCCAGAGATGCCTGTGTCCAGTGCTGTAGAGCCTGGCTCCTTCTTCCCGTTTGTGCCCTCAGAGACACCCAAATGAATTCATAGTCTCTTTCAAACTGTCTATTCTCAGCTTCCAAATGCAAATCTGTTAATGATACCAGGGAGCAGTTTAGAAGTGGCAAGAAGGTTCTATGACGAGAGCAATGGGGTAGAAAACTATAAGGCATTAGAGTTCATTTCAAATAAGTGATAAGAAGCTCTGGGGCTACTTAGATAAAAATATAAAGGATGCCCAGGTTGAAGAATTTCAAGTTTCACTACTCTTCAGAGAACTCGGTAACCATCTAGCTGAGAACATGTGACACTTTCAGGCAAAGACACTTTTCAGTACTTCAAGAAGCTTAATCCTCCTTAAGGAAGAGTTCCTTTCCTTGGACATTTATTAGTTGACTTAAAGTAATCAAACAATTTGCAGCAGAGAAAATAAACTTATCACTCAAGAAACAAAGTCCTCCCGCATCACAGTGACCTGCCTTCTCAGAACATTATTACCAGCATTATTGTGGACTCCAATATCTAATTGATGTAGTTCTTATTGAAACCCTGGCTATGATATACAGATTTCTAGAACCATCTAGGTAATTATAGGCCTGCATAAAAACTCTGTTCTTTATCCTCTCCAAAGGAAGTTTCATTATCCCTGTATTATCTTGCACACAGAAAGAATTTCATGAAGGTGACCTTTTTATAGGTGGTAACCATAGTAACAGATTTCCAGCAGCTAACACTCTGACACCCCTTGTACACTGCAAATGTTACAGAGATGCTGAGGATTGATGTTTTGGGTTGCCCTCCAGAGGCAGAAGCTGCATAAATACTTACCAATTTGAAAGCAAAGATGTTAAAAGACATTTAAAGCCATATTCTCTGCTCCCTTGCTAATCAGACAGCGATCTCCTCCCTCCCCATCAACCCCAAGATCTCAGTAATTCCCTCACTTAGAGACTATCAAAGTAAAAATAAAAGAGGGGCTTTTTCAGAGAAAACACAGAAAATATGTTCTTTAGCTTCCTCTTAAACAGAAGAGTCAATGAATAAAGGGGTGAGAAACAAGCACTGCTTGGGGAGTCTGTTCTTCACTGAAAGCACCTCTTGGAGTTCCCAGGAGCTACAGCCAGGATCAGATGCACTCATTATGGGGACTGCACTTGGCCATGGAGCCCCAGGAAATTACAGCCTCAGCAATTGTTTCCAAAAGTTAGAAAACTTCCAAGGCAGTAGGAAAATTGGATAGCAGATCTGCCAACAAGATGCCAGCCAAGAAAATACTAGAAAGGAGAAAGGAAATAGCTGGTACTTCCTGGCCAAAGAAAAACCAAGCACTTCTGATGAATGAGCAGTGAGAACACATCTTTAATATTTAAGTGAAACATTATGTAGTTCTGGATACTCTGAAAACGGAGTTCACACATAGGGGTGTTTTCCCTGTTTTTTTGTTTTGTTGTTTTTAAAAGGTTCATTCATATATCTTCATCACAGGACTTGTTTTCAAAGATATAGGGAACTATTTCTTCCACTTATTTTGTATGAGCTGCTTTCTCTCCCCACCCCTTCGGGTTTCTGAGCTCCATCTCAGCTCTGCTCAAGGGTCATTCCTAGCTTTGTGCACAGGGATCACTCCTGGCATTCTGGACGACCACCTGCAATGCTGAGAGCAAACCCAACTCTGGCTGGTGCCAAGCAAGGACCTTACTCTCTGCACGGCGCCCAAAGCCCCTCGAGACACTTTATTGGTGACATCAAATAGGCATTAGATTTATGGTTGTCTCATAGTTATTATCCACAATTTTTGTACATCTGTATTTTCTCTCATGTTCATTTTTACTTTACTTAATTATTTATATACTGAAATTCTTTACTTAGCTTGGGGGCTACACCCAAATAATGCTCACAGGCGACTCTCAGCTCTGTGCTCAAAGATTTTTTTTGTTTTGTTTTGTGCTGTGGATCAAATCCAGACCTCCCAAATTCAAAGCATACAGTCCAGCCTCTTCGGCCACCTCTCTAAACCTAAACATTATCCTCTTTAATAGGACCCAGATGTTTGAAAGGAAGATGATAAGATCAAGACACCATTTGTTATGGGAACAAGTGGAAGGTGGTCAGCCAGTAAAGCAAAAAAAAAAAAAAAAAGCTTGTTTTCTTCCACAGCGTATCCAGTTGGCATGCGGAGAAAGCTAAGGAGCTATGACGTGTATGGTTTGGGTATGGTTTGGGAAAACTTAACCTAGACTCTGAGGTCAAGAAAACATTCCTAAAGCCGTGGCATTTAAATATGCACCTAAAGGCATTAAAGGGAACAATAAACAGTATTATTAGGTAAGGAGAGAAATTATTCAGAATGTTGAAGAAATTTCAGGGGGAGCCAGTTGCGTCAGAACTTAATAAATGGAGAGAAAACAACAGGAGAAGTTAATTTCAACAGGAGAAGACAGAGGCAGGGTGCAGGACTCACGAATGATGTTAGAGAGAGTCCATATTCTCCCCTCACAGCTCTGGGCAAAGGGATAAAGCATTTCACTGAGCAAAGGTCAAATCAAAATTGAGATTTATGCTGATCGCTTTGACTGTCCCGGAGGGTGGGGCATGCAAAAGCAACTAGCTCAATTACTTCAAAGTTCCTTGTAGTGGACCCCAGAATTTCATAGTCCCAAACATTATCTAATAATCACTTTCTAACAACCCACATAACCTCCCTCCCTGTGTTTTTGTTACACCCTTACCAAGGATGTTTCACATTAATTTCTTTTCTAGTCATTTTTCGCTCACATTTTAAGATCATGCCTTTTATAATGAGATATTCCAAGACTGAATTTCTTTCTTCCTTCAATTCTATCTTACTTTGCTATTTTTCAATGACACTTTAAATTCTGCTCCTTTTTTTACAATTACTATGTTTTTATTTCTAGTTTTCAGAATCTGAAATCAAACTCAGGATTTCACGTGTGTTAGGTTACTACTCCCCCACAGAGCTATATCACCACACTCTGTAAAGAAAGCCTTTAACATAGGGTAGCATTATTATATTTGCATTCATTATGATATATTACATGCATATATATGAATAGTGTTGAAATGTTATTCGGAGGAATAGAGCTTATATTGTCATTTACGTTAATTTATAGTTTCCTGAAGCCTTCTACTTTTATTTTCTTAATTTTTTTTTATTTTTTTTATTATACCACAGTGAAACATACAATTACAAAGGTGTTCATAATTGGTTCTTGGTAATACAGTATACCAGCACCCATCCCTCCACCAGTGCCCCATTTCCACCACCAATGTACCCCACCCCTCCTGCCCACCCCCATGCTGCCTTAATAGCAGGTACCCCAGTTTCCTCTCTTTCTCTCTCTGTCTCTCTCTCTCTCTGTCTCTGCATCTCTCTCCCTCTTATTTTTACACAATATTTTCTTAATTGTTTACTCAATTTTTAAATTGATTTAACAGTGAATTACATGACTACGTTTTTAGTGGTATATGTTATACTTCTTCAGATCCTATGTTACTATATTTCAACTTCCAACAAGTTACCCAGTATCTCCATACAGTCCTTTGTTTCACCAAGTTCCTTGCTGCTCAATCCCCGTCCTCTCTGATAACCTCAGTTTGCTCAGAGTCCAAAGGTTCATTTTCATTTGGTTTTGTCTGTTCCTGTGCTTTCCTTCTTTATATCCCACATATGAGCGAGCTCATGTAGTGTTTGTTTTGCTTCTGACATTTCACTTAGTATGACCTCCTCCAGTACCATTTATATCATTGTAAAAGGTCAGTTTTTATTTTTTAGTTATGACTGAATCTTCCTCCTTTTTATGTGACACCATGTTTTCTTTATTCATTCTACCTGTGGGCGGTTGGGTTGTCTCTATGTCTTGGCTATTGCAAACAGTGTTGCAAAGAAGACACTGTACACATCTTGCCAAGTGAGTGTTTTTGAGTTCTGTGAGTATATATCAAGGAGTGGAATTATGGAATCATGTAATAGATATTTAGGGGAAGACCAGAGGAAGATGAAGTGATTAAGGAAAAAGAGTGAGTTCATGTTAAGGTATTTTTGACTATACATACTAAGTTCCTAATTCTGTTCTCTGGGAAAATTTCATAGTTATTAGTCTATGTCAGTGTTCTTCAACCTTTTACATCTATCACCTGACTCCGACCTGTATAACAGTTAATATGGTAGTCCGGTAGTGTTTTCAAACTTTTTGTACCTATGGACTGGCACAGGTCAATAAACTACTAGTAGATGGCAACCATTTGTCTATGTGTTTAAGATTCCCATCTCCTTGTGGATTTTCAAACAGTATTTACAAGATAATTGCTCAGCCTAAAGAAGGACTCTTTTGGTTCGTCACACCAATGAATAACTTCCCCTGTTTTTAATCTCTCTGGCTAATTCTAAATGACTTCTTTCATCTATTTTCATACATAAATAATTTGATTGCTCAAGTTTGACAAAGTTTATTTGCTAGAGAAAGGCATGTTCTCGTGGGCTTTAATGTCATGAGAGAGAAAATAATACAAAATTGCACAATTTTTTAAAAAAATTGAAGATAGGTAAGAAAAAAACAAAACAACTGTTTCCTGATGCCCAAACTGGGTAATTATATAGCGAGTTTTTGTTAGTTTGATTTCTTTAAGATTTCGGATTATTGTTGTTTATTTGTGTTTGGTTTTTGTCTTCTGGATTCTCCTGAGAAATGATGTAGTCCTCCTTAGAACCACAGGTCAATTAAAAAGAATTAAATTAGTGCTTTCCTCTTTTCCAACTTTGAAAGGCTGATTTTTAAAAATTATCTATGTATCTAATATTTCAAATTTTATTTAGAGAGCTATGCTTATTGTATAATACTTCCTACAAGGACAAAAGTCTTTTCAGAGCAAAAGAACATCAGGCCATTATGTAACTGTCCCCAAACACCTCTATCATTTGTTCTTCATTATCTGTTGTTCTTTTTTTCCTTTTTAACACCTCAGTGAGAAACATTTATCTGGGCCATTTGTCTGCTCATAGGAAGATTTTAGGAAAAGAATGACTTAAAAAAAACAATCTAAGTAAATTCTGCATTATATCTTCAATCCTTGAATAGTGTCTTCTTAGAGAGCTTATTAGCTTATTAGTTTTTATGCAAGCTGAAAGCACATTATGGAGCTATCAATTGTCACTCAAGCATTTCCACCACATTTTGACTTAGTAGGCCTAAGAGTTACCATAGTTACTAATTAACTCCTGTGTCCTGAATGCATTAGGCTTCATAGTAGAGAGACTGTTTACATTATACAAAATGCTTTTGTTCTAAATAAATTAATATGCTAGATGCATTAAATCTTACTGCAAATAAAATATACTTACCTCTCATTAAAATATTGAAGTTTTAAAATCTCATATTCAGAATTAAATCTTTTATTTCCTTTTAACTATCTGAATCTCAAGTGTTATCTTTCCTTTTCTATTCTTGTACGCATAATCCACATTCTTCTGTATCCAAAGTCTGATTTCCAGCTAATTTCAGTGCACTTTACTATTACAATAAGGTTTAAATGTAAATTGGAATCTTAAGCTGTTTCAGTGACTTAAATTTTTTGTGCAATCATTATAGTAATTTTTTTTAAATAAAGAAGTCAGTTCAAATGATTATGGGTTCAGTCTCTTAAAAAAGATCAGATATTGTTTTCTCAACATGCCTTTGTATATTGGACTTCTTCCAATAAGTATCACCTTGCCACAGAGACTCAAAGTCAGCTGAGTTCCTATGGGTCTTCATAAAAAATGTTACACTACTTAGAAATGCAGATTAAGAAAAAATAATACTGAAAGCTCTACTGGTTGAAAAGTTCTTGTTCTTACTGGAGTCCTTTAGTGACAGCTGTGCTGCTCAGCCCCACGTGGAAGCAACCCATGGAGCTGATCTCCGGTGGTTGGTAGGGGGCTCAGCCAGCCCCTGGCCGAGTCCAACATTGCTCCAAGGGTTCGCTCTCACACATGCGGGGGAGGGGCCATGCTGGCCGGACTTGGAGCAGGGATTTGGGCTCCTCAGCCCTTTCCTCCATCTCCAGCTACCCCAGAAGAGAGTGTTGTCAGACCCATAGCTCCGGCGGAGCAACAGTCTTAGATAGTACTAGATGTTAGGATCAGGTCATTGCCAGGATCTTTCACATTTATACACTTTATACAGTTCTAGGCAGGTTCTAGTTGTGACCTGTTATCCCAGTGAGACTAGTATGAAGCCAGAGCAAACTTCACATGATGTGGTCAGTCATTCTCAACATCCAGACTCCACAGCTCCTCAGAGCTCCACCCAAGAGAAAACCTGATCTTTCGCCATTGAGTTTCATCAGTAAATGCTCGAGATGAGAGCCTTCTACTGAGAGTATGCCACCTACACGGCAGAGCCTGGCAAGCTCTCCGTGTTTTATTTGATATGCCAAAAAACCAGTAACAATTATGGACCTCATTCCATGACCTGAAAGAATGGTTTGAGACTTTTCTGTTCCTCGGCAAGCAGATGCCCCTGGGGTACACTTACTGCAACAGGATGTATGGAGATGTTAGTGGCACTGCTCGAGCAAATCGATGAACAACGGAAAAGAAGTGATACAAGTGATTGGAGTCCTTTGCCTTTTATCTGAGAAGCAATTTACTTCTTGCCCCTTTTATGAACTAGAACTGCATAGTTCAGGGAGGACAGTATTACTGAGACTGATTTGCCTGAAAACTAGGAAACACAGCTCTTTACTCTCAAAGTAAAGGATGAGACGATGCCTTCTTGTCATGTGCAGTTTTTCCCCTTGTTATTTAGGTTGTCAGGTTGCTTAAAAATGATAAATATACCAGGTTTGCTCTGGTTTTCTTAAGTACTATCCCAATGTAAATTTTTCTAATGTATATGATTGAGTTTTTCATTTGATAAGTTGTTTAGATGCTGTTTTAGTTACTCAGCCCAGAGGAGTGGGGAATTTTTCCTATATCTTAGGAAACAGGAAATTGACTGATATAAATGTGGTATACAACTGATTTAAGTGAGGAAGAAATCAGAAAAATTTGCTTCTCAGGAAAAAAATATTCCCTTGTGCAGACATTGTAAAAGCTTAATAAATGCAACATTCTGTTACTCCTTTTAGAAAATACATGTGCATATATAAGGACTAAAACCAATTGTAGCCTTTGATATGTATCAATATCAATCACTACCATCCTTTCCAACCACAGAGCAATTTCTGACCTTGAATAGGTTTTTTTCTTGCAAGTTTGTTTAAAAAAAAAAAAAAACTAGAACCTATTATGTTTCTGCCTACAGAGTTCATTCTGGGCACCAAAAAGTAAAACATTTACATTTTAAAAATCCCATCCACTTGCACTGACAGTTACCAACTGACAAAATATGGGTATAAATAGAGAAATATTGTACTAAAGAGGGGGAAAAAGTAAAAAAATAGCATCAAGGATAGTTTCCCCCAAGCTCCTGGGTAATTCCAGGATCTGGTGGCATGGAAAAAATATTAGAAGAATTTAGAAGAAATTCTGATGCATAAGATAAAGACTAAAGATCTTATGATAAAATAAACTTTCCTTATTGCTAAGTATTGCTCTCTATTTCATGTCCATTCAATCAAGTATCAGCACATTCAGATACGGTCTTCTTAAATCCCTTGCTTTAACCACACCTTGCAGCTTTGCCTATCTTGGTTGCTTTCTCAACCTAAGCTACTGACTTGATATACGCCATATATTTCTTTTTCTGCTCAATTTCAGTTCATGCCACCTTCTTAATGCCTAATACTTCCCACTTACTATATATCCAAGCCACAAGCAAAAACAAATTACTTAGGGTCCTTCCTTCTGTAGTCACTTTCTCTTTCTTTCTATAAAATATATTCTCCTCTGCATATATATGTTCAAGTTCATAATAGAGTTTATAATGTATTTCTTTTCTTTCTCTTGAATTTTTCCTCCATAATTAAAAGAAAAAAATACCTGTTAGAGTTAGGGAGCTTGCACAACTAGTAGGGCACTTGCCTGGAATGCAACCAACCTGAATCCAATTCTGGCACCTCATATGGTCCATGGGGCCCCACCCGGAGTGATTTCTGAACAAAGAACCAGGAGCAAGTCCTGAGAACTTCCGGGTGTGATCCAGAAAACAAAGCAAATAAAAAAATTACCTGTGTGGACACAAAGATATAAATCAGGTTTTAAAAATTATTTATTTCAGGCTCACTAATTATGCCAGAAAATTATTTATTTTTTGGTTTGGAGGCCACATCCATCAGTGCTCCAGCATTACTCCTTGTTCTGAACTCAGGAATTACTCTCGGCAGTGCTCAGGGAACCATCTGGATGTCATGGATCAAACTCAGGTTGGCCATATGCAAGGCAAGTCCCTTACCCACTGTACTGCTCTATCTTCTTTCCCCTCAGAAACTTAAAATAATGAAAGTGGTGAACTCTATCATAATGCTTTAATGAATGAAGAAAAACAAAATAGTTAATAGTATGGGATAAAATCTCTAATAGAACATTAAAAAAATAAATCATAATAGAAAAGTTAAATATTATTGACAAGTTTGAAAAGCTTTTAAATCAAAGAGCAATGACTGTGATTGGAAAACAAGCTTATGGGTGGCTATTTTTTCTTTATATATTTTCTAATGAAAATGTGTTAGATTTACAATAAAAAAGTATTTTAATATATTTTTTAAAGGCCTATTAACGGATTTCTAGACTGAACTAATCTATCCCCCTATCCATTCATCTCTCATTGAAAAGGTCATTCCAATGGTTTTGTGCAGACATAGCCTTAGAGATGCCTTGCTTCTGCCCAAATCACTTAAATGAACAGTGCCAGCATCTTCAATCCTAGCTTATCAGACAGAGAAAGACCATCTCCTGATAGCATGCTTTCAGAAATTGGGCACACAGTAATAGAGAAATGTGATCTCTCATAAATGAATGTGCATTCGTAGCCCTTTGAAAGCTTGCCCTACCACAAAAATGGCATTGTGACTGCTAATGACCTTCAGAAAACAAGATATTCATTATATCTAGGTCATACTGACATTTTACTTATTACATTGAAAAAAAAGTCATCTTCAAAGAGCCACAAAAAAGTTTCTGAAAAACTTCATTAAATTCTACGTAAAACCAATCCTCCATAACTGATATTGATTTCCTCCCCCTTTTTTAACCATTTTTATTATTCTTAGAAACATTTAGGGATAAAGATTGGTATGATTTGAGCACAGAAGTGTATGCTGCAAAGTCTTTTAGTGCTGATCTTTGTCTTAAAAAGTTTTTTTTATATATCTGGAGTTTTTGAGTGCAAAAGAAAATACTATGCCTCTCCCCATACCCTTGCCATAATGATAGAATTGTAGTCATGCAATTGCTCATATAGCACCTGCATAGTTTCCAGAAGCTTATAATCTGAAAGCATATTTTAAGGACTAAAATTTGAGCCACTTGAATGCAAAGAGGCTTATTGAATGTGAAGTCCTATTAACACTTTGAATAGATTTTCCTTTTTTCCTTGAGAATATCAAGAGTCACCTGTAATCCATACCTTCAAAAGAGAAACAGAAAAACGGCCAAAGTCATGCGCAGAATCTTTTGACTGAAAAGCAGCAAGGCCTTCAACTTCCTTCAGTGACAGCTCCATTATCACAGTGATTGATGGTAAAAAGAGAGAGACAACAGGTAAAAAGAAAAAGAAATCTTTCCCTTATTAATAAGCTGAGAAACTCTAAACAGAAATCTTTAGTAAGCTTACCAAGAGGCAAAATAATAACTTTTGCAAGTCTTGATGTCACTTGTAAAGCAGCTGAAATCCTTACAGTTTTCAGCATTTTAGCATCTAAAGACAGTTGAAAGGTTTTTTTCTTTTTTATTGCACTAGACATTATTTTCTTTTACAAGCTGTCATTTTCATAGGTAGAGCACTGATCCATGGTGTCAGAGGGAAAAAAAACTCTTGCCTGCAGCCAAGAAAACTCACAAATCTTTAAACTGATTTCTAGACTAAAAGGGTCTATTTCCCAAAGATTCATCCTCCAGCAATGAAGCCTTAAGTCAGCTTCTGTGAAAGAACATAGACCTGTGAGGTAAGAATTTCTTTCTGCCTATGCAGTGCTTCGGAAGAGACAACCCTGAAGCTTTGGTAAACTGAAATGCATGCTGCCGTTTCCGATACAGAGCCAAAGGATAGAGAGAGGAATGACAGCAACAAAGGCACAGATGAAGTTGTACTTGCGTGCTGTGTGACACAGGGCTACTCACCCACTTTCTCTGTTGGTGTTTTGCAACATATAAAGTCAGCACTGTCTCCCAGTGCTCTCCCTTCCCAATGGGGAATTCCACCAAGGAGCAAATTTCATTCTGTGAAACCCTTTGAGATCCCCCAGGATATTTCATCTCCAAGTTCAAAGTCTTTGACGAAAAAGGCAAAATGACTTAGCAATCAGCTAGGAAGGTACAGAAGGAATAAGTGTGTGGTTTTCTTTTCCTGAGAATTTCTATAAAGTGGTGTTTCAAACATAGGCAAAGGATATGCTTTTGTAGTGAGAAAATCAAAGTGAAGGCGACAGATTTTAATTTTTAGTAAATCACAGACCATTTACAGAGCCTCAGGTATTACAAGCACAGTGAAAAACATGTAAGAGATTAGTCATTTTAAGATTCCAAAATATTTTATGAAAGAATAGAGATAGCAATTTTCTAAAATGGTTTTATCAGGTTAATTTTAAGAGCACGTTTATTAGTTCATGGGTAAAGATTTTCTCTTTTCCAACACAAGTCTATCTGTCTCTCTGTCTATCTTACACACACACGTACTCCATGCATGCACGCATACACATACACCAGCTGTTTATGCCTCCAGCAGAATTCACAGCAAGCATCAACTGCTCAACAGTCACAGAAAGGAGGGCCAGAAGAGTACTGCCAATGATCTAGATCAACACAGTTAAAACATGCTTTTCATTCCTATAGCAATGAAAGGATCACTGAGTTAGGTCAGAACACCAATTCCTAATGCTGACTCTGTATGCAAAAGTATATCTGTGTTCGCATTTCATACCCCATTCCCAGTATTACTGGGTGTGGCCCCTGGTGATGCCAAGTCATTCAGTAACCAAAAAGGGCAGGGGAGGGAAGGAGGAGAATGACTAACCTTCAATGACTGCCTGTGATTCAATATAAATATATATATATTTTTGCTTTTTTGGGTCACTCCCGGCAATGCTCAGGGGTTTCTCCTGGCTCTGCACTCAAGAATTACTCCTGGCGGTGCTCGGGGACCATATGGGATGCCGGGGATCAAACCCAGGCCAGCATAGACCGGCCGCATGCAAGGCAAGCGCCCCTACCTGCTAGGCTATCACTCCGGCCCCTCAATATAAATATTTTTAACTATTGGAAAAACATGGTAACAATCATATTCATGTGCACTTTGGTGCACAAAGTTACCACACTGAAGCCACCACCAGTAATGCACCAAAGACTCACTGTTTGTTATCACTTCTCATCTGCCCCTTTGCTCCCCAATCATCCCCACACATTACTTAGTATCCACACTTCTCCTATAAATTAAAAAATTGAACTCTTTTATGACACAGTGATCACATTCATTGCTATCCCAAGAATACAAAAACAATAACTTAAAAAAGATAAAGGCACACCTGTGTTCACTGCAGTGTCATTTACAATAAGCAAGATCTGAAAACAACCCAACAGTGTTTCAACAGTAACATTGTAAGACTCAGGTATTATATTCAGGAAGCTACTGGGGAAAGTCAATTTTACAAGAAAAACAGGAAAGAAACAGAGAAAGCAATTAGAAGAGATGAAATGTAAATGAATAGTAGTATAAGAAAAATATTAAAGAAAGGAACTCATTATTCAATCACTCTTCAAAGAGGAAAGACTTAAGCAAGGACATGGCATTGTGCTGGGGATTGGTTTCTAAGTCTCATCTTCAGTAAAGAATTAGAATGACATTCAGAAATTACACTCTTCCTATGCCATTGGGCATAGGAATTCATGTTGCTGTTTCCTGCTTATACTTCAGAATGGTGACCTGAGGTACACAGTCATATACTATATTAGGCTCTGTAAGAGAGTAGGTGACCAGTGCACAAAACATTTTGTATCACATATCTATTATAAAACATTTCATTGTATAATGGATAGTATACTATCTATTATTATAAATATCTATATATTATTATAGAAATAGCTAAAAGGAAACATGCTATTTCATTGGTAAAGAAGGGAACAGCACCCAGCCCAGACAAAGTCAGACCAGAACACATGAAGAATCTGCCATCAGTACTCATCCATACATTGGCTCGGCTCTTCACACGCTACATGTCTGAATGCAAGGTGCCCTCCCAATGAAAAAACAGCAGGATAGTTCTACTGTTCAAGAAGCGATACATCCACGACATTGTGTTGTCCATCATCTACAAGCTATTCACTTGAGTCATCCTGAACAGTATTGGTAGAACATTAGATGAAGGACAACCATGCGAGCAAGCTGGCTTCCAAAACAGATTCAGCACAATTGACCATATCCACACAGTAACCAAGCTCATTGAGGTTTGTAGGGAGTTCAAGATGCCGCTCTGTCTCAGCGTTCAATGATTTAAAGAAAACTTTTGATTCTGTGGAGACTGACACAGTCATCGAAGCCCTAGCCAAACAGGGGCGTTCAAACCCAATCCATCAAGATCCTTCGTGAGCTGTATTACGGATTCACCACCAGGATCTGACCATTCTACAAGGAAGCGGTCATTGATGTCAAAAGATGGATTCAGCAGGGTGACACCATCTCACCAAAACTCTTCAGCGCCACCCTCGAGAACATCATGCAACAATTAGAATGGGAAGGAATGGGAGAGAAGATAAATGGTCAGCAACTATACCACCTCCACTTCGCTGATGACATTGTTCTAATAACACCAATCATTAGCCAAGCGGCACAAATGCTGGCTGACTTCGACCGAGAATCTGGAAAGATAGGTCTACAGCTGAATCTCAACAAAACTATGTTCATGAAAAGCAAACTAGTTCCAGATGTCCTATTCACTCTCAATGTAACAAACATCTCTGAATGTAGCAGTTATGTGTACCTAGGTCGAGAAGTCAACATGATGAACGACCTAAAACCTGAGCTGCGCAAGAGGAAGAGAGCAGCATGGAACGCCTTTAAGATCATTAAAGAAATAACTAAAATAACAAAGAACCTCAGCTCTGGGCACATCTCTTTGACTCCACCATTCTCCCTGCATTAACATATGCCTCAGAGACCTGGGCCCTACGAAAGCAGGAGGAGAATGCTATTCGAATCTCCCAAAGAGGAATCAAAAGAGCTATGCTGGGAATATCACGCCTCACTCAATTGAAAGAAGGAATCCGGAGTTCCGACCTTCATCAATGATCCAGAGTCAGGGACACTATCTTGTTTGCCAAGGCATCGAAAATCAGATGGGCTAAACATGTAATGCGATTTGGAGATGACCACTGGACTAGAGTCATTACTGACTGGATCCAATGGATGTCAAAAGATCACATGGCCGCCAACCCACAAGATGGTCAGAATTCTTTGTCAAGAACCTGAATGAACGGTTTGAGTCTCTTCGTATTCCTGAAGCAAGCAAATGTCATTGGGCTACACTGGCACATGATAGGGTCAAATGGAAACGTTACTGGCGTCCACTGGAACAAATCCATGAATAACAGGATATCAAGTGATCAAGTGATCCATTATACATGTAATGAATCTTTTTCTCAAGGAGAAGTAGGTGACTTTACAGTTACTGATCAAAGGTTCTCAATCCTGTACATCAAGTGAAAGAATTGCCTAGTGATTGCCAGCAAAGAAACAGCTCAGTGTCACATCTCCAAAAGAACAAGATACCACTGAACCTTCCCAGTTAGACAAGTCTGGGCTGAGTACTCTGGGGCCTTTTCAGAATAGGGGTAAGCAGATTTCTCTTTCTGCCAGAAGGTACAGAAATCCACAGCTATGCCCTTTATCCTCCAACATATAAAGACTGAACTTTATCAAACCGTCCAGCTACCAAATTGTTCCAGAATTATAGCTCCTAAACTGTGCAACTATGACACCTAAAATTTTCATAGTACTGCCAGCCCAGTAGGTTCACAGCAAATCTGACTGGAAAGCTGCACAGAAGACCACCAAGCTCAATGAGCCTAAACAAAAACACAGTAAGCTCAGGTAGCACCAACCAGCACAGTAGATCTCAGGCGATTTTAGTAACATCACTATGAGATATAACAATTATCACCAATTGATTCTTCCTTATCGAAGATTTGACAATCTTGGGGCTGGCGCGATAGCATAGCATAGCAGGTAGGGTGTTAACCTTGCACACAGCTGACCAGGTTTGATCCCTGGTATCCCGTATGGCCCTCGAGCATCGCCAGGTGCATAGTGAGAATTAACCCTGAGCAGTGATGAATGTGGTCCTAAAATAAGGTTTGACAATTTGCCTTTACGTTGTAACAAAGTATGAACTAAATTTGTTTGTGCCTGCAAGGGGGCAGGCTGGGATGATGGGTGGAAAACTGGGACACTCATGAAGGAAAGGCACACTGATGGTGTGACTGGTGTTGGAACATTAATGCCCTAAACAACTGTACTATGAACAACTTAGTAAACCACAGTGTTACAATTTTAGAAAAATTAAGAATTGCCTAGTTATTCTATTTGGAAAGGATTAAAATTTTGAAACTAATTGTGTCCTGAGTAGTGACAATAAATTTCACTAACTTTATGATTACATCCATAGAAATCTAGTTTCTGTGGTTTGTAGGTAATTCTTGAGTTCTTGCATTAACAGATTTATAACTCCAGCCTCTGTGTCTATCAGATGGTGTTCTCCTGTGTATATGGGAGTCTGTTTCTTGTTTCTATTTTCATCTTTCTCAAAAGCAAAAAATTTGATATTAGATTAGTTTGACAAGGCACACAAGGGTCAGAAAACTAATAAGTGGTGGAACTGAAGTTTCAAATCCAGATCGCTCCGATTACGAAGTTTGTGTTTTAGCCACCACTAATAGTTTAGTACTTAGAATTTAAAGAATAGCTGAAAAAAGTACAAAGAGAGTCTATACTGGAACTGGAAGATAATCGAGATTTAACCACTTGTATAAGAACTTGTATAAGACAGTGAAGATTCAACTAAATTATATCCAGAACGTTTTCATTCTACATATTAAGACCAAACCAGAAAATAAGGTAAAGATCACTACTAATTGGCATGAGCAAACCATATTCTTTTCTAGAAAATATTGTGCAAGAAATCTGTCCAAGAACAGACTTAAGCTCCTTGAGTGCAAGGAATGATTTAGTGTGTCACCCTAGCTTCAAGTCTGTGAAGCTTCAGATCTTCAAATCTGCTACATAAATACCAAATACCTAACATCACACAAGACATTGCTAAGGACCAAAGACTGTAATAAATTCTTTACTTATTTCATTTCATTTTAATGCAAATGCTATTAGGCTATTCTTTAGGAAACTAAAGGTTAGAAAAAGTTAAGTCATGTCTAAGGTTATGAAATTTGTAGGTGGTGGCATGGGAATATCCAAAGTCATCTCATACGTCAGAGTCCATAAAAGGCAATACGAGTTCACCCGTGTTTAGGCAAACCACCAGCATCTTGGTAATTATGTCCTTCCTGAATAGTTTGGAATCTTGGCTATGAGGGTAATCATTGACAGCTGCCTGGAATCATCGTTGAGAATGAGGACATAGAAGACTAATGACTTTGGGCCTACATTTTTCTCCACAGAGCCATTAGCTCCTCATGTAAGCCATGAAAATCAGATATTGCAGACGTAAGATTCTAAACTTACAATTTTTTTAGTGGTAGGTTTTGTTTTACTAAGAACATTTTGAAATGATTAAAAAATTTTATCTTTGTTGTATGCAATATGGCTTTCTGAGAAAATCAATTCTTTAATCTTGGGATCCTTGTATGGAATAAGGTTTATTAAAAAGAGAACTGAGAGAGAACAACGTACAAGACCAATAATTCTGAGGATTATGCAACAGATGGTAGCTTCTTAACAAAGACTGACAAAATAACACGTCATGCCACATTTCTCCCAGATCATCTTAAATGGGACAAAACTAGCGACCCCAAGAAAGCAGCCTGATGTACACAAATGTTATCAGAGAAGCATTCATTTTCAATAATTCATATTCAATTTTTTCTCCCACACTTTCTGCTAACAAAGTCATACCACTTGTGTCTAATTGATGCTGAGAAAATTTGTTCTGTTCTTCAAATGCACTAATTACACATATTTCCTCAAAGCAGCACTTTATTTGTAACTAGGAAGTACATAATCATCACAATAATAGCTCAAATGTACTGAATACTTACCATATAAATACTACTTACTTCTGTGGATTCTATGCACTCAGCACTGTGCACCACACTCAGAGTTCTACATGTATTATCCCATTCATTACCCAAAATAGTCCCATGATGGTGATACAATGACAATCCTGTTTTTCAAAGGTGATTCTATTGATTAAATAGTGGAGATTCTATTGATTAAATTAGTTGAAAGATAACTCAAACCCAAACCTCTCTCTACTCCCTTTCATTTGACCTGAGATATTATGCTCTTCTTAGCTATATTTGTTAGGCAGAGCCTACATGGTAACAGGTATTCTGGCATTACTGAGAAGTAGCAAAGAATAGACTTTTAGATCTTGACATCACCTTAACATCATCAGACAAACCTATTGACCAGAAACTATACACAGCCCACCGGAGAAGACTTGAATAAGGAGTTTTTTTCAGAGGCATTGGTTGACAGAGTTAATGGATGACAGAAAGGAGGCTCATGCTCTCAGATAGTAGCAAAAGAGAGACGCAAAGGCCCAAGTAGAAGAGGAAAAAATAAGTATTTCCTTGAATAAAGTAGCTACAGAGGAGTCGTAGGCACATAAGTTTGCAGCACTATAGCAAGAAGGCAATTGGTACAAGATACCCTGATAACTCTTCCTATTGCCAATATTTGTCAGTGTTTCCCATAAGAAATTAATCAAAAACTACTCAGCAAGGAAACCCATATGATATTTTCCTTTTGGAGGTGGGTATGAGGGGAAGTGGTAGGGCCACATATACAGTACCACAAATGGAGCCAGGTTGGCAAAGGGAGAACTTTCTCTGCCGTACCATTATTTTTTAGACCCACCGCTGATACAGTCTTGAGAGGTCAAGCTCCTCATACACACAACAGAGCCCAGACTGGATCCAAGAGAGAGATGCTAAAATGGTGTATGTAAAAGATCTGGAGGTCATACTGCTTACATGATGTTGTGATCAATAAGGAGTTTGGAAGTCAGAAACTAGCCCAATCAAAAGCACTTCTGACTGTACAGTTTGTGGCCTGTACAGTCCACAAAAAAAAAAAAATTTTTTTTTCTTTTCAGGTCAGACCCGGCAGTGGTCAGTGGCTACTCCTGGGTCTGCACTCAGTAATTACGCCTGGCAGTGCCAGGGGGACCAGATGGGATGCCAGGTATCGAACCCAGGACAGTCATGTGCAAGGCAAGTGCACTATCCACTGTACTATGACTCCAGCCCCCAGTTTGTGGCTTTAAAAAAACAATATTCTAATGCCCTAAATGATTTTTATTCCCTTAAATCAATTGATCACTTGATCACTTGATATTCCGTTATTAATCGATTTGCTCGGCGGGTGCCAGTAATGTTTCCATTTGACCCTATCACGTGCCAGTGTAGCCCAATGGCATCTGTCTGTTTCAGGGATATTAAGAGCTTCGAACTGTTTGCTTAGGGTCCTTATAAGGAAGTCTGACCATCTTGCTGGTGGGTGGCAAGAAAAAATTCCAGTAAAATACCCTTAAATATGACTTTGTATTAACTAAATGGTGCAGATTAGCATATTTCACAAGAAGTGAAAATATCAGTTTTCACTTATATCATCCTGCTGTGTTCTTCCTGAGACAGCAAACCAGTGGCCTCCAGGCCTGATGTAGAGAGTATAAAAGTTGCCAGATTTTCAAGTTAAAGAAACCCCAGAAATGTAGTTTTAAAAAAAACACTGTGGAATATAGTGGGGTATTCAACAGAAACACTGCAGTTGTGTGGACATAAAACTTATTTAGCACTTATTTGGGGTGGAGAGGTAGAATCAGGGGACATTGGTGGTGGGAAACAGGCACTGGTGGAGGGATGGGTGCTGGAACACTGTATGACTGAAACCCAAATATGAACACTTTTGTAACTGTATATCTCAAGGTGGTTTAAAAATTTTTTTTTAAGAAAAGAAGGTCTGGATTGGTAGAGACAGAGAGAAGCACACTTAAGGAAATGATGTTTATTGACTGGAACATGATCAAGTGCAAATCCCTGATATTACTAGAGACAGACCAAATGAGGGTGATGAAAGGATGCTTTAGGAATTACTCTACCAAGATGCAAAGTAATTAATATTAAAATAGTGTTCCCACTTTAGGAGATTTTACAATATTTCAAATCAGCTTTCACTTTTTTCAGTCGTTCTAACATTTTAAGCTGAATGAGGCAATAAATCAGTCCTTGGGACAAGTATTCAATTACGCAGTCTAGAATATCCTCCAACAGTGATAAAGAAAAAATAATGTCACCTTATTTTGACTGTGTCAGGATTTCCTTTTTTAATCTAGATAATGGTCTTAAGTAAGTTTTCAATGTAAGGCAGACTGAGAAACACAGAACATGGAGTGACAAAATTAGGTAAATAAACAAAGCCAAGCAAATTGCTATTTGTAATATTACTTATTTAATTAGCCTAACACCTTTAGGGAAATACTAAGAGCTGAGGCATTAAAATTGCACATGCCAACTTGGGCATTTTCTATGATCAATTAAGCTTTCTTGTATAGAAAATTAATTATGTTGCCATTCCATAATTCTCTCCTGAAACATTTGTGCAGGTGTCAAGAATGCATTTGACACAAATCAGAGCCCCATAATGCCTTTATATAGAACATTTAAAATGTGGTGAGTGTTTGTGGTGAAATTGGGGTGGGGGTTGGGGGAGGAGGGAGTTCAAAATGCTCATAGATGAAAATGGCAACTTTTGATGAATACAATATTCAACATCTGAGAGAGTTTGTATGATGTATTTTTCAAGAATGTGTTTGCTCTCGCTTTTCTATTACTTTATATTTAGATTTGCTTTTAAATATGAAGAGTATATCCAACAAACTCTCAAAAAATACTTAAATGGTAATTGCCAATGTTCTTTCCTACTCTGAGGTACTATAGAAAATCTACAGCAATGTAATTTATTGGACCCACATCATATAGTCTTGTTCTGCTCTATAACTCTCCTGGAGTGAAATACACACATTTTAATAATCAAATTATCACTACAATCTAAAATCTTTGCTTTTGGATATCTTTCTCATGACATAAATTCCTATATATCAGCCTAAGTCTAAAATGCTAAAAAAAAATAATAAAAATATGGCAACCCTCTTTAAAAGTTAATTTTGAGATGCAATCATTTTTAACCTGATTCTTTTCAACCTATTCTAGCATGTATGAATGGGGAGCGACGGAGAAATCTCACTATTTCATTGTCACACTCACCACATATCTTTTTGTGTTAGCAGTCTTGAACAAGAGAGCTCAAGTCTTCCTTTAAACATTCATTGAATGTTTAAAGAGATATTATAGCAGGCAGGGCACTTCCCTTGCAGGCCACTGACCAGGGGTTCAATCTTCAGCACCTATTTAGATCCCCCAGCATCGCCAAAAAGTGTTCCCTGAGCACATGGAACCTGAATAAACCCTGAACATGGCTGGGTATTGTTCCCCTAACAAAATAAAAAGTTATATTTTCATTATGAGGCTACTTTAAAAAAGTCGAGTATTTAATATTTTATGAAGAATGCAGAATCTGTTTACTCACATGTTTGTCCACCGGCCATTTTACAGAAGGGAAAGATAGAGTGAATCCATTTTTGCAGTATCTGAGATTTAAAGAAAATAATTGTTTAGTTAGTCAAACCTGTGGTAGAGGCGACAGGAGACAAACATGGGGTGCCTGAATCTTCTGAATCTTGTTTTACTGACCACGCAACAAGACTTCTTGGTAGCAGAAGTTCAATTTACGGAAAACTAAAACTCTATCTCTGGGTTCTTGGAGAGTCTCAGCACTCTCTCTCTCTCTCTCTCTCTCTCTCTCTCTCTCTCTCTCTCTCTCTCTCTCTCTCTCTCTCTCTTTGTCTCTCTCTCTCTCTCTCTTGTGTGTGTGTGTGTGTGTGTGTGTGTGTGTGTGTCTCACTTGGATCCCTATATGGTGATCACCTGTCTTCTACACTCAAATAATAAGGAATCTTTGGGGACTGTATTTCCAGCTACTCAGCAAGCCAAGGAACTGAATGCTATTTCATTCCTTTGCATTCCCTCCTCTGCCCCTGGTCCTCCCCAATATTTTAAATTGTAGATTCTAATTGAGGATTCTGGATTTTACCACTGACTTGTTATCTTATCCTGAGAAATTAACTTGACCTCTCTGCTTAACTAGCTGCAAAATGACTGTAATAGGGGTGATCTCTCAGGAGTGGTATGCAAATTCCTTCATTAGAATCACTATATTCCATTCATGCAGAGGATAATGCTGTGTCAATTACAGATTAGGACTTGGTTAGATGCCAGTAAATCTTAAGTAAGGTAGGTGGAGATATTGATCAAGAATGACTTTCTTACAAGATAGACAGCATCAAATATTTATAGCATTGGAAAGTACATTTCAGGAATGGCAGTGTACGGAGTATCCCCCTGGAAATGTTAGTGCTGAAGAATGATGGAAAGAAATTCAAAGTTGCTTCTGGGCTTATTGATTTCATTGAAAATAAACAAGCAAATAGGACAGAAAGCAAAACTTCAAGGTGGGGGGAAGTAGCTGGTAATATTTCAAAAAAAATTCCAATTGTTCAAGTCAATGCCTCCTGCTCAGCTTGGCTAACCAAGTGGTTTAGTCATTATCATTGCTTCTTATTATCTGCTCCACACCAATTATCTTACAGGATGAAATAATCTCCATTATGTAGCAAGTAAAAGCAATTGGCTGCTCTCTGATTTGTCTAATGCTAGGTAGGCACAATTATAAAGAAACAATTTCATATGTGGGGAATACTGTTCATTTCCAATGGGTTGTGAAGGTGCTGCTGAGTTTTTGCCAGTAATAGAGTGTGGATGATTTTGCTGCAGACCATAGGGAATGATTTATGAATGATGCCTGCAGAAAGGACCAGTGTTAGCCTCCCAATTAATCAAATTCTAAAGCACCTTAACAAAGGAAGCTGTTCTGGTCATTGGAAGCTCATTAGTTGAAGACGACCCTTAATTTTCAAATAGCCTTAAAAGAAACAATGTAATGAAAATAATCTATCAGCTAGCAAGTGGTGAGTGCTAGTTCTTAATGAGACAGCAAAAGCGGTCTGTTTCATACAAATAAATAAGTAAACAAGGCCCAGTCTGAATTTGCATAATTTACAGGGGAACCTGCAATTTTTTTTATAAACTCCAAAAGTACTCGGACAAAATACAGCTTCATAACTACTATCCATATCATTCCAAGAGTAAGAAGCATTTGTCCTCATTCTTGGTCTAAAATATGCATTTCCTTGAGTTGAGATAAACATCAATGTATAATACATTGCTTTATGTACTAAAAATAGTGTAAATTATTCCTTGTAACAATCCTTTACTATAAATGTGGGTTAAAGTATAATGTTAAGGGGGGCAGAGCGATAGGCCCAGCAGGTAGGGCATTTGCCTTGCAGGAGGCCAGCCCATGCCAGCCCGGGATCGATCCCAGCCATCCCATATGGTCCCCCGAGCACCGCCAGGAGTAATTCCTAAGTGCAGAGCCAGGAGAAACCCCTGAGCATTGTCGGGTGTGACCCCAAAAAAGTATAATGTTAAATGTTAAAAAATAATGTTAAAATAATGTTAAAAAGGTAAACGTTTTAATAAATATTTCCTTGTTCTATTAAAAAATATGTTGATAGTAATTTTGTTATGCTATGTAATAAAACCCAATTAAGAGAGCTATCCACAGCATTATTCACAATAGCCAGAATCTGGAAACAACCAGAGTGCCCTAGAATCAATGACTGGATAAAGAAGCTTTGGTACATCTACACAATGGAATACTATGCAGCTGTTAGGAAAAATGAAGCTATGAAATTTGCCTATAAATGATGACATGAAAAGGATCATGTTGAGTGAAATTAGTCAGAAGGAGAAAGACAGATATAGAATGACTGCATTCATTTGCATTACATAAATATATATACACATATATATTATGTATATATCATAATCCAATGTCATGTGATACCAATATCCAATATCAGGTAAAGGTGGATCAGGAGGTCTTGTCAAAGGTGGAAATTACCACAAACGTGTGGGAGCAGAGGTTAGGTAAGACAGAGAATGGAACAGTGTGCCAATAATTGTCAAAAGTGCTGGAACTAAGCATTAAATGCAGGCAAAAAGATACACATGATAACCTATAAGTATATATATTACAATCCACAATGTGTAGGAGAAGGAAGAGAGAAAGAGAGAGAGAGAGAGAGTGAAAGAGTAAGAGAGAAGAGCCTGCCATTGAGGCAGGCTAGGGGAGTGGGGAGGGAATCCGGGGACATTGGTAGTGGGAAATGGGCACTGGTGGAGGGGATGGGTGCTGGAACACTGTATGGCCAAAACCCAAACATGAACATTTTTGTAATTTTTTATCTCATGGTAGTATAATAAAATATATTTCAAAAAAGAGAGCTATACATGGGCTGAATAGTACAGCAGGTAGAGCTCTTACCTTGGACGTGACAAACCTGGATTCAATCCCTACCATCCTATGTGAATCCTCAAGCCCCATATTATCCCCGGGCCTGTCAAGTGTAATTCCTGAGTACAGAGCCAGGAGTAACCCCTAAGCACCATGAGGTATGACTTCCCACCGCTAAAGAACTGCACTATTTGTAACATGGGAATTAAAATTCATCAATAAAGGTGGCAAAGGAAATAATAAGAGAACTGCCTTGAACCACTTTTTTTATTTGACAATACACACATTCATCTATGCATTTTTTGACAACACACACAGTCACCATAGACACAAATACATGCGCGCATCATATCATTCACTTGATCACTTGATCACTTGAATCCCGTTATTCATCGATTTGCTCGAGTGGGCGCCAGTAACATTTCCATTGGACCCTATGACGTGCCAATGTAGCCCAATGGCATCTGGTTGGTTCAGGAATATGAAGAGCCTCAAACCGTTCCTTCAGGGTCTTAATAAGTAAGTCTGACCATCTTGTAGGTGGGCGGCCACATGATCTTTTGACATCCCATGGGATCCAGTCGATAACAGCTCTAGTTTAGCGGTTGTCTCCAAATCGCATTACATGTCCAGCCCATCTGATTTTCGATGCCTTGGCAAACGAGACAGCATCCCTGATTCTGGAATAGCGACGGAGGTCAGAACTCCGGATTCCTTCACTCGAGTGAGACGTGATATTCCAAGCATAGCTCTTTCGATGCCTCTCTGGGAGATCCGAATAGCATTCTCATCCTGCTTGCGTAGGGCCCAGGTCTCTGAGGCGTATGTTAATGCAGGGAGAATGGTAGAGTCAAAGAGATGTGCCCGGAGCCGGGAGGTTCTTTGTCCTTTTAGCTATTTCTTCAATGCCTTTGAAGGCATTCCATGCCGCTCTCTTCCTCCTGCGCAGCTCAGGTTTTAGGTCGTTCATCATGTTGACTGCTCGACCTAGGTACACATAACTGCTGCATTCAGAGATGTTTGTTCCATTGAGAGTGAATGGGGCCTCAGGAACTAGTTCATTTCTCATGAACATAGTTTTCTTCAGATTCAGCTGTAGACCTACATTTCCACATTCTTGGTCAAAGTCAGCCAGCATTTGTGCCGCTTGGCTAATGTTTGGTGTTATTAGAACAATGTCATCAGCGAAGCGGAGGTGGTGTAGTTGCCGACCATCTATCTTCACTCCCATTCCTTCCCATTCTAATTGTCTCATGATGTTCTCGAGGGTGGCACTGAAGAGTTTTGGTGAAATGGTATCACCCCTGCTGAATCCATCTTTTGACATCAATGATCACTTCTTTGTAGAATGGTGAGATCCTGGTGGTGAATCCGTAATACAGCTCATGAAGGATCTTGATGTATTGGGTTTGAACACCCTGTTTGACTAGGGCTTCAATGACTGCTTCAGTCTCCACAGAATCAAAGGCTTTCTGTAAATCAACGAACGTGAGACAGAGCGGCATCTTGTACTCCCTACAAACCTCAATGAGCTTGGTTACTGTGTGGATATGGTCAATTGTGCTGAATCCTTTCCGGAAACCTGCTTGCTCGCATGGTTGTCCTTCATCTAGTGTTCTGCTAATCCTGTTCAGGATGACTCGTGTAAACAGCTTGTAGATGACAGACAACAGGCAGATGGGGTGATAGTTGCCGATGTCGTGAATGTCTCCCTTCTTGAACAGTAGAACTGTCCTGCTGGTTTTCCATTGGGAGGGCACCTTGCATTCGGACAGGTAGCGTGTGAAGAGCCGAGCTAGTGTATTGATGAGTACCGACGGCAGATTCTTCAGGTGTTCGGGTCTGACTTTGTCTGGGCCTGGTGCTGTTCCCTTCTTTACCGACGAGATGGCATGTCGGATTTCAGAAGGGAGAACGTTGGGAATGACATATCCATCCTGTGGAATTTGGTATGTGGGCAGGTGGATGTGGCTATCAAAGAGATTTGAGTAGAAGTCATGGATAATCTTCTCCATTGCCTTTCTGGAAGATGTGATAGATCCATCAGGGCATTGGAGGGCAGTCATCTTGGTCTTATAGTTGGCGAAGGACAGGCGGGCAGTGCGAATACTTTTCCCGGCTTCTGCTGCATCTTCCAGTATTTCTGTTCTTCTGTCTTTGAGGTCTGCTTTTATAGCTTCTCTGCACTGTTTAGCAAGCTTGGACGTTAGCATTTGGTCTCCTGAGGCCTCGCGCCTTGCCACGTTGGCGAATGAGCTCAAAAGTTTTTGAAGACAAGCGTCCTTTTGTGTCTTTCTCTCTCTCGGCATTCTTCGCACAATCATGGAGGTGCTGAACCAGTCGGTTGTATTCTTCATCGATGTCGCCAATGATGGTATCTTCCCATGTTGCACAATGGTGACAAAGAGTTCCCAGTTGGTGGTCGTTCTGGGAGTTCTCTTCTTAAACTTTGTAGCTTTTTCTCCCCGCTATGCGGAAGTAGAATTTTGCACGAAGGGAGACAGTGGTCCGATCCTGTCTGGAATTTGGGGACGACAGCAATATCGGTCAGACAAAACCGTCAATTGAAGATGATGTGGTCAATTTCATTGTGGAACTGTCTGCCAGGAGATACCCATGTCCAACGTTCCGCTTCAGCCTTCTGAAACTGTGAGTTCCCATGAATAGTCTTGGTGGACATGATGAACTCAGATAGTCTCTCACCCTGTTCGTTCCATTCTAGGCCATGGGTCCCGATGTGGAGTTCTTCAGCCGATCTTCTCGGTCCTGTCTTGGCATTAAAATCACCAGCTATGATCTTGTAGAAGGTGTGATGTTTTTATAGAACTCCTCCAAATCCATGTAGAATTTCTCAATTTCATCTTCTTTGTATGTGGATGTTGGTGCGTAGACAATGAAGATAGAAATTGCTGGCAGTGGGCCACATCTCCTCAAGTGCAATCGCCCTATTGATTTGTTAGGCATTCAAATGAATCAATGTTGACGGCCATGTTCGTGTTGACAAGGACACCAACGCCACCGATGCCTCTTTTCGTCACATGTTCCAAGGAACAATTCTTCTCCGGTGTCAAATACAGCATGATGCGACTGACGCCTCCTCGTCTCAGTCTGACCAATGGCTCTTTCGGGTCAGGAAAATAAACATTTTTGTTACTGGATTTGGCATATCGAACACGCATCGGACAGCTTGCCAGGCTCTGCCATGCGGGCGCTATATTCTCATTACTTTGTGGGGCTCTCTCAGAGGGGTGGCATCATATCATTAACTCAAATAATTGCAAGATCAATTGAGAGCACTGGGTCTTACAGACCACTACTAAACTATGTTCAAAACAAAGTTATTTTTATCAGAGGGAGGTTTGGTACAAATCATCTTTGTAAGAAGCAGTTCCCAGGAAAACAGCAGCTTATGTAGTGCAATAAAGTATAAGTAAACACCCAACTACGATCACGAAGACTGCTAGCATAGACTTTTGGATCTTGCTGCTCCCTTTGGGAGCTACATTTTCCTCTTTACAAGGATGTTGAATAAGATAACACCTTCACTAACTCTTCCAAAGTGAATGCCTCTTGAGGAGAATGACCAAACACGGCCTTAGAATACTGTAGAAATGAAATGAAACTCAAAGTGCCCTGGGCAATAATTGTATCTTTCATGTTATGTTCTATTCTAATTTAATAATTTAACACTAGTGCCACATTGAACTATTGTGTTCTTTTATGCTTAGACTGCAATGGGCTTATATTAAATGACCAGTAATTAGACTGCTCTTGTTGCTACAATTATTTTTAATGCGCCAGATTACATGAGTTGACAAAGAAAATATTTTGTGCCAGAGAGCTAATATAGCGATCAAAGTTTATGTCTTACATTTGTCTGAGTCCAGTTGGATGCCCACACCACATGGTCTCCTGATCACTGCCAGAATGCCCCCAAAAAAATCTATTTTTTTACACATTACCTCACAATTTACTTTGTATATATATATGCCTGCCTAATCTTCACTTGATCACTTGACTTCCCATAGATCATCGATTACTCAAATGGGCACCAGTAACATCTCAATATGTCCTGGCACATGCGAGATAGCCCAAGGGCATCTGCCTGCACCAGGAAAAATAAAGAGCCTCAAACGATTCCATCGCGTCATGGGAATGAGGTCTATAATTGTTACTGGTATTTGGCATGTCAAATACAACATGGGTAGCTTGCCAGGCTCTGCCATGTGGGTGGGATCATCTTGTATCACCCTCAAAACTCGAGCATTTATTGATGAACAGCTGCGAGCCGGGCTGTGATCAGCTCTTCTGCTGGGTGGAGTTCTGACAGAGGGGAGTCCGGATGTGGAAAATGGCGGCCCTCGTGGTGTGGGGGGTTCCCTCTGGCTTCTTGCGAGGCTATGGCGGGCCAGGGCTAGAACCCGCCATCCTTCCCCAACGCCTTGTGATCAGCTGGGCACAGGGAGAGCAAGTAGCAGCTCTGTCCCATGTGTGTGAGTCTCTGGATAGGCATACCTGGGCCGGGCTTGGAAAAACTGCTGCAGGGTAGGTGGGTGGGTGACAAGCCGGGCTGTGATCAGCTCTTCGGCTAGGGTGGAGTTCTGATGAGAGGGGGAGTCCGGATGTGGAAAATGGCGGCCATCATGGTGTGTGGGATCCTCTGGCTTCTTGTGAGGCTCTGCTGGGGTGGTGGGCCAGGGGCTAGAACCCACCATCCCTCCCGGACGCCTCTTAATCAGCTGGGTACAGGGAGAGGAAGTAGCAGCTCTGCCCTATGTGTGTGAGTCTCTGGAGCAGCATACCTAATAAATCTAATTTATATTAATTATACATGTGGGGGGAGGGGCTATGCTGGCAGGACTTGGAGTGGGGATTTGGGCTCCTCCACCCTTTCCTCCACCTCCAAGCCAGCTACCCCGGCAGAGAGACATATCAGACCCATAGCTCCATTGGCAACCCCTGAAAAGATCCAGACCCAACCACTCCAGACCCACAGCTGCGCTGCTCGGCCCCACATGGATGCGACCCTTGGAGCTGACCTCCAGTGGGTGGTAAGAGGTTCATCCAGCCCCTTACAGTCTTAGATAGTAATAAATATTAGGATCAGGTCCTTCTCAGGATTTTTCACATTTATACACTGTATACAGTACTAGACAGGTTCTAGTTGTGACCTGTTACCCCAGTGGGCCTAGCAGGAAGCCAGAGCAACCCCACACCTGAGGTCAGTCATTTTCACATCCAGACTCCACAGCTCCTCAGAGCTCCATCCAAGAGAAAACCTGATATATATATATTTTTTTGCTTTTTGGGTCACACCTAGCGATGCTTAGGGTTACCCCTGGCTCTGCGCTCAGGAATCACTCCTGGCAATGCATAGGGGACCATATGGGATGCCAGGGATCAAACCTGGGTCGACTGCATGCAAGGCAAATGCCCTAACCCCCTGGACTATCACCCAGCCCCAGAAAATCTGATCTTTCCCCTTTGAGTTGCATCAGAAATGCTCTAGATGAGAGCCTTCTACTGAGAGTATACCGCCAACATGACAGAACCGGACAAGCTACCCATGTTTAAATTGATATGCCAAAAAAAAACAGTAACAATTATGGACCTCATTTCTATGACCTGAAAGAATGGTTTGAGGCTTTTCCTGTTCCTAGAGCAAGCAGATGCCCCGGGGGTACACTTGCTTGCAACAGGATGTATGGAGATGTTACTGGTACCCGCTTGAGCAAATTGATGAACAACAGGAAAACAAGTGATACAAGTGATTAATTCACCATGAGGGATATGATCATTCCCTTTATCTGCTATAAGAAATTATGTTAGAGAAACAGTTCAAGTTATCATACTGAAACTTAAACTTAAATACAGTTAATGAGGATAGTGTTAAATATAAATCTCTCACCTGAGCTATCGATTCACCATGTTTTCTATTTCTAGGAATTGCCTGCCTTCCTGCTAATGAGCTTGTGTTCTTCCCTCTAAAAAGTTATTGCTAGTTCATTGAACAAGAGTCTACATATTTTAAATGTGAGAAATTTCATGAACAGTGATGTATTTAACAACAGTTAATTGTCTTTTTTATAAGAAACTTATAAAGAAAGCATTTAAAACAGAGACACAATCTTCTTATTGAAAATTGGGCTTTATGGCACCAAATCAGGTAACAGCCAATGAAATCTGTTCCCTCATTGTAGAACGCCTTGTTACTCATGGTCCCCAGTCACATTTGCACACACAAATTACTTTCTTAAAGTAATAACAGAAGACCAACATTATTCATTTGGACCTAAAATCTATCAGGGACTTTCAAGAGTTTAGATGCTGTAGCCTGCAGCAGACAAGATAAGAAATACTTCAATAAAGGTAAACTCAAAGGACTGTTCGTCTTTCACTGGGGGAAGAAGGATTATATGAAATAGTATCTAAAATTATCTTAGAAAATTCCTCTAATATGCACAGACAGATGAATACAGACAGATGACCTCTTTTTTTTCCCCAGACAAATGCCATAATTAGAGATTTTATCAGACTGGTTACTCCTTTTTGCACATTGTAATAGAAAGAATAGGTTCAGTATGGAGACACCTTTTCTCATTCCTAGATTCTCTCTGGACCTTCCTGGACCCCAGCCCCCACCCTTAAAGTGATTACTCTCTCCTAACTTGAGGTTTTCACATGCAAAACAGGGAACTATTGCAAGGATTAAATCTGATCCTGTGAAATTGACTGACTCCTTAGCTAATGCAGATTAGACATTAGTAAATATAAGTCTTTAACAATTTCTCATATTTATTAGTAGTAGTCATTCTTGAGTTTTGCTTTCTTGCATATGTAATAACTCTTCTCACATTTCACAAGAGTTAAATTATTTTTCCAATGTGCATGATGGTTTTTAATAAAGCCTCAACTGAAGTTTTTTGAAGTAAGTTTTTACTACATAAAAGTGATCTGAGAACGCCAATAATCTCTACTGAACCCAGAGTTTATCACAAACTTCAATATTTATTTATTTATTTTTAACCACCAAAGATGAGGAAAAAGAAAAGTGGAAGGAGACAGGGAAGTATAAAAGGAGAGAGAAATTAGCAGAAGGAAAAGAGCAGAAAAAAGACAAAAGATGGATTGCTGCATATATAAAGCAACAATCACATATGGTAGGTATGGTAACAAGTTTAATCATCATTAATCTAGATAAG
Source organism: Cryptotis parvus (assembly GCA_021461705.1). Taxonomy (NCBI): domain Eukaryota; kingdom Metazoa; phylum Chordata; class Mammalia; order Eulipotyphla; family Soricidae; genus Cryptotis; species Cryptotis parvus. Next base: position 222,423 of record JAJIBD010003018.1, read on the forward strand.
TTTATACATAAATGTACATATATACATCACAAAACTGAAACTAAAACAACATTACCTTCATTTATTTATTAAATAAACATTAGACAATGCATCCATCACAGTGGGCACTGGGTTACAAAAATACAGACAAATTTGCATTTGTGCACATATAAATCATCTATTAGGAAAAGACCAAATATTATCTATAAATAGAAAGGTGACCATAAAATGTAAATGCAAATGTACTGTTATGATATTTGTTACGTGGAAATTTAAAATCTGGATACTATGTTTGATAAAGAGCATAAAGTCTGTCAACATAACCTGAACCAAACAAGTGTCAAATAACCATATGAATTTAATAAATTTAATAAAGCCATTATATTTACTGACATTTGATTTCTTGTTTTAAAATCACTTCATCACTTGATCACTTGACATCCCGTTATTCATCGATTTGCTTGAGCGGGTGCCAGTAACATTTCCATTGGACCCTACAACATGCCAGTGTAGCCCAATGGCATCTAGTTGCTTCAGAAATACGAAGAGCCTCAAAACTTTCATTCAGGGTCTTTTTTTTTAAGATATTTTATGATACTACCGTGAGATACACAATTACAAAGATGTTCATAAGATATTTGGGTTTCGGTCATACAGTGTTCCAGCACCCATCCCTCCACCAGTGCCATTTCCCACCACTAATGTCCCCAAATCCCCACCCCTTCCCCTAGCCTGCCTCTATGGCAGGTTCTTTATTTCTTTCTCTATCTCTTTCTCTTTTCCTTCCCTTCCACATTGTGGATTACAATACATACATTAAAATGATGTTATGTTTATCTTTTTGCCTGTATTTAATGCTCAGTTCTAGGTTGGTATTAGCACTTTTGACAATTATTGGCACACTGTTCCATTCTCTGTCTTACCTAGCCTCTGATTTCCACACGTTTGTGATAAGTTCCACCTTTGAAAAGACCTCCTGATCCATGTTTCACCTGACCTTGGATATTAGTATCATAACATGTACATATATACATTTTTGTCATGCAAATAAATGCAGTCATTCTATATCTGTCTTTTTTCCTTCTGGCTAATTTCACTCAACATGATCCTCTCCATGTCCATTCATTTATAGGCAAATTTCATAACTGCATTTTTTCCTAACAGCTGCATAGTATTCCATTGTGTAGATGTACCAAAGTTTCTTTATCCAGTCATCAGTTCTCAGGCACACTGGTTGTTTCCATATTCTGGAATATTGTGAATAGTGCTGTTTGTGAATAGTGTGAATAGTGCTGCTATGAAAATAAAAGTGCAGATGTGTTTTTGGCTTCCCAGGGTATATCCCGAGTAGTTGTATGGCTGGGTCAAATGGGAGCTCAATTTCTAGTCTTTGGCGGAATGTCCATATTGTTTTTCAGAAAGGCTGTACCAGTTGACATTCCCACCAACAATGGATGAGAGTCCACTTTTCCCGCATCCACGCCAGCACTTGTTGTTCTTGCTCTTTTGGATATGATTTGCACATATTCATGTGATTCCTACCAACACCATTCCTTTACAGTGGAATAGATGTGAATTAATTAAGTTATGAGGCACTCATGATCCCAATTTCAAAGGAATGTCATGTGAGTGAGACACACTCGCAAATGGGAGGAAGTTCGGGGTCCCTCCAGGCAATTCTCCACCCACTCGGCCTTTACCAAAGATCTGAAAATGTTGTGTTGCTGGATCGCCTGGTACCTGGGCTTCTTTAGGTCATGCTGCCATGCTGATGAGGGTCCTTCAGGGCTATCCATGAGGCACAGAGAACCAAGTATACTGACAAGAATTCAATTCCAGCTTGGTGATATGATAAGCATGTATTCTAACCACTGTACTATCTGCCTACCCCAAGTATATCTTTTAAATGTTAAAAATAAGATTATCTTTCTTCCTTTCTTTTTTTCTTTTTTTTCTCTTTTTCTTCCTTTCCTCCTGGCAGCAGCGTGGGAAGCAGCTACACGACAGCGATGGCAGAGGTGGGAGCCGGGCAGTGGGCAGAGCCCCGACCCGGGTCCCCATGGCGGCACGGAGAGCGGTGGGAACAGCTGTGCGGGCACTGGTGGTGCGACGAGACTCGGGGGACCCTGGTGCGGCCGGGACTGGCCAGCGGGCAGCGCGGCATGGCTGCGGGGAGCGGAGACAGTGAGGTCGGGAGCCCTCAGCTTGCTGCCCCCATTTCCGGGCGACTCCGGCGAGGCCTACTCAGACTCAGCCCATGGGGCAACACGATTATGGACACCTGGCGGTCATCTTTCTTTACCATCTTTACAGCCGCCATGTTCGCTGCGCTCATCAAGGACCGCCAGTGGACCACGGAGGCACAGGCCAGGTGTCCTCCGGCTACGTGAAGCGGCTGAAGGGTATGTCCTGCTTGCCAGGGGCGGAGAGCGACATCACACTCAGCAATGCTCAGGGGTTACTCCTCGCTCTGCACTCAGGAATTACTCTTGGCAGTGCTTAGCTACTAAGAGTATACCGCCCGCACGGCAGAGCCTGGCAAGCTGTCCCATGCTATTCAATATGCCAAAACTAGTAACAACTTCTCATAATCAAAAAATATTTTTACTGTGGGGCCGGCACTAGGACTTATACTATCTCTCAGACGCTTTATAACTATATATGTAACAACCAGTGATGACCAAATTGTGTGAGGAAGGAATTCTCATCCACTCTGATGGAAATGTCACACTTCCAGGCATTATCAAACATATAACTTCATAATATATTTTTAAATCAGTTCAAAACTCTAACAAATTCTTCATTTTAAAAATAGCACATGTTGTGAATAAATGTCAAAAGGTCTGATACCAACATAGAACTGAGCATTAAATACAGAGAAAAAATGCAAATGATGGCTTCTAAGTGTAGCGTATGCAAACCACAATGTGTGGGAGAAGGAGGAGAGAGAGAGCGAGAGAGAGAGGAGATAAAGAACCTGCCATTTAGGCAGGATGTGGGAAGGGGGAGGGAATTGGGGACATCGGTGGTGGTTGAGGGGCACTGGTGGAGGGCGGGGTGCTAGAACACTGTGTGACCGAAACCCCCAAGCGTGAACAACGTTGTAATTGTATATCTCACGGTGGTATAATAAAATGTTAAAAAAAAATTGGGGCCGGAGTGATAGCCCAGCGGGTAGGGGTTTGCCTTGACGCGGCCGCCCATGCCGGCCTGGGTTCGATCCCCGGCATCCCATATGGTCCCCGAGCACCGCCAGGAGTGATTCCTGAGTGTAGAGCCAGGAGAACCCCTGAGTATCGCCGGGTGTGACCCAAAAACCAAAAAAAAAAAAATAAAATAAAAAATAAATAAAATGTTAAAAAAAAAAAAGAATGAGCACAGAAGGTAGGGATGAGAATCAAACCTGGATGAAAAGAAACAGGGCTCATGGAATGGAATTATGGAAGTGATACTGCTTGAGGTTCGGCAAATAAAATACAATTATTTTATATTTTATATAAAGAAGAAAGTGTCCTTGGGGGAGATATGGACCATGCAAAGACCCTGGGCTGTTAGAGGAATTTAAAACAGCACATGAAAATTGAAGTACTTTGCTCCTATAATAATATCTAGCTTAAAATAATTCCTACCTGTGTCAGAGAGATAGTACAGTGGGGAGGGGTATGGCTTGCACACAGCTGACCCAGCTTTTGTTCCATACAGTCCCCTGATCACCACCTGGAGTAATTCCTGAGTGTAGATCCAGGAGTAACACCTAAGCATCGCTGGGTATGACCCCAAAAGGTCAATAAATAAATAAGTAAATGTATAAATCATTCCAAGAAACAAAAGAAATCCTGATAGGGTCAGAGCAATGCTACAGTTCTTGTCACTCCCATGTGTAACCTGTGTTCCATCCCAGGAACCTCACACGATTTCCTTCTCACCCACCAGGAGTAATACCTGAGCATAGAGCCAGGACTAATTCCTGAGCACAACCAGTTATACCTCTAAAAAAAAACAGTAGAATCCTGATATACTTGATGTATGCCAATATTTTATGATACAGTAAAGAATACATAATGTGTTTCCATATATATGTATATGGGTACATAGGTTTGTCTCTCACAGTAGTAAATAGTGAGAATAAGCAACATAGAATAAATTAGTGTGTTCAAAATGTTATATTTACTCTTGATCAAGGGTTGAATACAAGATGCATACAAATTAAAAATTCATTTTTGATAAACAAAAAATAAAAAAAAATAAAATAGCACATGTTAATGCTTTAAGGAAAGAAAGCATGCCTTCTCAAAGAACATATTATGAACCACCTCTCGGCTCTCTGACTTGAATGACCATTTTTACCCAACTCTGTGTCATAATCACAATAGATCACTATCTACAAAGTGCCATATAGACAGCAGTAAGGTTCAAAAATAACAAAGATAATAAAATAGTAGAAACATACACGAATACTAACAAAAAAGATGAACTGCAGGCAAATGTCAACATGAATTTAGCAGATGGAAACTGAAAAATGATTGCTTTAGCAAAGCGGAGATATTAGAATCCTATGTAGCTGCAGAGACCACCAAAGACAGCTGCAGAGGGGCCAGAGCGAACATATATAAAGACATATATATAACATATATATAACAACATATATAAAACATATATATAACAAACATATTTAAAGTATACAATCTAGTAGTTATATTAAATATTTATTATATGTATTGTTATGTTAGATACATTCTCTCATAAAAAATTTATAAGAGACAGGAAGCTTATGTTCAGCAACAGGCAGATATTAGGAAATCAGTCTCCAAGAAATAGGAAACCTCAAGGATTAGTGTATATTTAAGGGCAACTTCTAACATCTATGTAGGCAAAGACATAGTTTACCTCGTATCTTGTTTTGACTACATGTTTTCTTTTTCCTTAACTATCTAACCTGATTTCAATTTTGTCCTTATAAGATTGTCAGTGCCATTAACTAAAGCACTCATTTCTCTGACTTTCTCCAAAGGTGTTATCCTTGGTTGGAATACACCCTGCCTTTCAGATACTCTCATTTTCTGTTTAAAAGTCTCCGCTTCTCCTCATATTGCTTTAACCTGATCTGTGACTTTTGTTTCATATGTATGAATGTTTGTTACTTAAAATGCCTTAATTTTCAGTAATCCTTAAAAGAACTTTATGATTCAAATCTACCTTTAGTCACCTATTTTCTCAAGAGTTCTACTTTGCAAGTTATTAAATAACTGATCTTGGATAGCTATTAATAAAATAAACATCATAGTGTTCTGAAAGGATAAATTCTGGGCTTCTAAAAGCATCACAAACTATGAACTGAGGTCTTCAGACCTCTTCATCACTGCCTGTATCACTGTCTTTCCGTTCATCATCGATTTGCTCAAGCGGGCACCAGCAACACCTCCAGATGTACTATCTCATGCTAGTAGAGTCCAAGGGCATCTGCTTGCTACAGGAACATAAAGAGCCTCAAACCATTCCATCAGGTCATGGAAATGAGGTCTATAATTGTTACTGGTATTTGGCATATCAAATACAACACAGGTAGCTTGCCAGGCTCTGCCATGTGGGTAGCATACTCTTGTAGTCACCTCTGAGCTCCAGCATTTATTGAAGAACTATGCAGCCTCAAGTGGTGGCGCATGCCAGGCTGTGATAGGCTCTTCTGCTGGGTGGAGTTCTGACGAGATGGAAGTCGGATGTGGAAAATGGAGGTCTGGGGTCTCAGACCTCCTTCATATCCCCAAGAAACAGAAGATTGTTCCTATGTATATTGGGGCACCCAAGTTTAGTTCAGAAATTGTCAGATTTGGACAAAGGGTGTTGTATGCATAGCACAGCTGTGATTTTCTGGCTCAAGAAGCAATAGAAACAAAGATGGGAGCCCCGTTGTTATGTTCAATGGCAGGCATTTGCAGGAAACCAATCTTTTATTTATTTTTTATTAAATATTTTATTATACCACCGTGAGATATACAATTACAACGTTGTTCATGTTTAGAGGTTTCAGTCACATAGTATTCCAGCACCCCACCCTCCACCAGTGCCCATTTCCCACCACCAATGTCCCCAGTTCCCTCCACCCTCCCATAGCCTGCCGAAATGGCAGTTTCTTTATCTCTTTTCTCTCTCCCTCTCTCTTTTTTTCCTTCTCTTACCCATTGTGGGTTGCACTACCTATACTTAGAGGCCATCATGTGCATTTTTTTTTGCCTGTATTTAATGCTCAGTTCTAGGTTGGTATTAGCCCTTTCGACATTTATTCACACATGTTCCCTTCTCTGTCTTACCTAACCTCTGACTCCCACACATTTCCGGTAATTTCCACTTTTGGTAAGACCTCCTGATCTACATTTTGCCTGACACTGGATTTTGGTGTCATAATATATATATATATATATATATATATATATATATATATATATATATATATATATATATCATATATATGTATATATATACAAATATATATGTATATATTTGTCATGCAAATAAAGCAGTCATTCCATATCTCTCTCTTTCCTTCTGACTAATTTCACTCAACATGATCCTTTCCATGTCCATCCATTTATAGGCAAATTTCATAACTTCATTTTTCCTAACAGCTGCATAGTATTCCATTGTGTAGATGTACCACAGTTTCTTTATCCAGTCATCAGTTCTCAGGCATACTGGTTGTTTCCAGGTTCTGGCTATTGTGAATAGTGCTGCTATGAAAATAAAAGTGCAGATTGTGTTTCCGCTATGTGTTTCTGGCTTCCCAGGTTATATTCCCAACAGTGGTAAGCCTGGGTCAAAAGGGAGCTCAATTTTTAGTCTTTGGAGGAATGTCCATATTGTTTTCCAGAAAGGTTGTACAAGTCGACATTCCTACCAACAATGTATGAGAGTCCCCCTTTTGCCCGTATCGGCGCCAGCACTTGTTGCTTTTATCCTTTTGGATATGGGCCAGTCTCTGTGGTGTGAGGTGATATCTCACAATTGTTGTTTTGATTTGCAATCTCTCTGATGATTAGTGGTGATAAGCATTTTTCATATTTTTGTCCATTCAAATTTCTTCCTTGTCAAAGTTTCTGTTCATGTCTTCTCCCCATTTTTTAATGGGGTTGGCTGTTTTCTTCTTATATAGCTGTACCAGTGCCTGATATATCCTGGATATTAACCCCTTATCAGATGGGTATTGTGTGAATATTCTTTCCCATTCTGTGGACTGTCTTTCTATCTTGGTCACTGTTTCTTTCGAGGTGCAGAAGCTCTTTAGTTTCATGTAGTCCCATATGTTTATCTTTTCTTCTAGTTGCTTTGTTAATGGTGAAACCGATCTTTTAATATATCTTGTAAGTGCTTCTGCTCAGAAGACAAGGAATGATCTCTGAGTTCAAGTCTTGTGCTGTGTTTCAACTTACCCCTTGTAAAAAAATTAAAAAAATGCTTCCTGGTGCAAAGGACAATGCACACAACACAGTTACTCTGTCGCCAAAGAATAAGCATAGCAAATGTGGCTTTTCAGGACTCCACATATGAATCTATGGACTCTGACAAATTACAAAGGAGTGATATAGCCAGGCGAGTCTAAGATAATGATTACTTTTCTCCTGGAATTTTATTGAACCGGTATCAGCACTGACCCCTGGAAAATATCCAAGTTCACATTTATATGGAAATTATAGACACATTCATGCTTATAAGATGCAGTTTATCACACTGACTGCTATGTTATTGGGCTCTTTCTGTTTTCCTCCCTCTCTCACATCAGTCCTCTCTCTTCCTCTAACACCTCTCTTGTTACCTCTCTCTCTCTCTCTCTCTTTCTACCTATAAACCATCTTCTTCTATCTTGATCTATCTTATTCTAGTTGCACACAGATGAACATTCTCCTTTGTATTTTTTAGAGCTATCAGATCCCATTATTTCATTTGAAGTCTGGAAAGTGACCCCAGAGTTAAAAAAATATGGCCAGGTCAAACTTTAAAAGCCCAGTGCTATATTAACATAAATATGAGACTGCCAATGGCTTATTATGATAATATACAAATGTGGGTACAAATACATACTTCAGTTTTAAGCAAACTCAGTAAGGCAGAATCAGTCATCAAAAGAGATTCAGAAATACATTTAACTATCCACTGTCTTTTTCAGATAGCTATTTGGTCCATACTACATAATACCATAATAAATCATCACTATTAATTATTACTAATAATCATGTAGGTATACACTGACTCAATAGCTAGTTTCCAGGTTGAGGTCAGCTAGCAGGGAATGGTCCCTGGAGCACAGTCAGTGCCACTCCTGAGCACAGAGCCTGGTATAGGTTCTGGTATGCTCCCCTTCTCCAAGCCCAGTATATATATATATATATATATATATATATATATATATATATATATATATATATATATATATATATATATATATATATATATATCTGTACTATAGCTACAATCTTATTCTTGAATGATAATCTTAGTATACTAATGTGGAAAAAATTTTTCATATTCATAGAATACATTAAAAAAATAAAGGCAGAAGGGCCAGAGTGATAGCACAGCAGGAAGGGCGTTAGACTTGCATGTAGCCAAACCAGGTTCAATCCCTAGCATGCCATATGGTCCACTGAGCACCTCCAGGAGTAGTTCCTGAGTGCTGAGCCAGAAGTAATCCCTGAGCTTCATTGAGTGTGACCCAAAAACCAAAGGTAAATAAGTAAATAAGGCAGATAGCAAAAGTGATTTACCAAAAAAAAAAAAAATGCCCAAATCAAGTCGATCTTTTTCCTAAGTTATATGTCAATAGTTTCACAATGGTTTGTGGATTTCTCTGAACTAGAAATAAAATTCACCTTGACCTAAACTAGCTTACGACCATCTGGGTAGTTTCCCAAAGTTATAAATCTTTGTCTCTCCATCCCTCCCTTGTAGATATACACTCTCTAAAACAATTCAAAGTGGTTGAAGATTTTATACAGACTTTGGCAACAAGAAATGCCCCATCATACAATTAATGGGGTCCGGAGCTATAGTACAGTGAGTAGAGCATCTACATTGAACACAGCAGACCCAGTGATGTAGGCAGGCAGACAGGCAGATGCCTACAAGGCAGTGAACTGTTGCCATTAGGCTGCACCTTAGGAACCAGGAATGAAGAGTTGATGAGACCCATTAACTAACAATAGACCCTGAGGAAGCTGGATCCACCTTCTTCCTCCAAGGCCTTAGCTCCCCATCAACCTTTGATGGCCCAGCAGAAGATTCCAGAACATTCCAAGCCAAGAGGATAAAAAAATCCATTTGGGGGACTGGAGCGATAGTCCAGCGGGTAAGGCGTTTGCCTTGCACGTGGCAGACCAGGTTCGCATCCCCGGCATCTCATATGGTCCCCTGAGCACCGCCAGGAGTAATTCCTGAGTGCAGAGCCAGGAGTAACCCCTGAGCATTGCCAGGTGTGACCCAAAAAGCAAAAAAATAAAATAAAATAAAAGTTAAAAAAATAACCCTTTGGAAATCAGTTGGGGCTCTCTCCGCCTTGGAAGAGGCTGCATTCTCCCTTGACCACATTGCTCTCACTTTCCCTCCTCCTTCCCCATCCCATCCTACAAACTCAATAATAAAATCTGTTTTTACTTCACTGCTCATCTACTCCTGAAAATTCTTTCTTTGCAAGGAAGATAAGAATTCTGTGAAAACCCTGGGTAAGGCCTAGGACTCACTTTCCTTTCTTGCAAAGAGCAATTCCTCACTCCAGCCCGAGTCTGTGACTTCCCAAGAAACCTCGGGTGGTGGGGATCAATTCCCATGCCTAGAGATCAAGCAGATACCAGATGTGGCTTCACAGCCACCTCCTGGGGCTGGTGGGTCTCAGGCCCATGCTGTCAGGGGCTCATCACAGGCTTTATCAGTCCTTAGCCTGCCCAGGGAGTCCCAGGAGGCAGAGGTGACTGGGGGAGAAATCAACCATCTCTTTCCTGCCCTCCTCACATAAGTCACCCATGGGGCCTACCTACATCACTATGTTCCACCCCTGTCACCCCATATGCTTCGCCAAGCAGTGCCAAGAGTAATTCCTGAGTGCAGAGCCCTGTGCATAGCTGACTCTGAACCAAAAAAATAATTTTTAAAAGTTTATTTTTACCTCTTTAGCTTAGAATTTATTATTTTCTGTTTAACTTTAATGCAACATAGAACTTGATTACTGATCACTTGAATCCCGTTATTCATCGATTTGCTAGAGCGGGCGCCAGTAACATTTCCATTGGACCCTATCATGTGCCAATGTAGCCCAAAGGCATCTGGTTGATTCAGGAATATGAAGAGCCTCAAACCGTTCCTTCAGGGTCTTGACAAGGAAGTCTGACCATCTTGTGGGTGGGCGGCCACGTGATCTTTTGACATCCCGTGGGATCCAGTCAGTAATGGCTCTAGTCCAGCGGTTGTCTCCAAATCGCATTACATGTCCAGCCCATCTGATTTTCGATGCCTTGGCAAACGAGACAGCATCCCTGATTCTGGAATAGTGACGGAGGTCAGAACTCCGGATTCCTTCTCTCACTTGAGTGAGGCGTGATATTCCAAGCATGGCTCTTTCAATTCCTCTCTGGGAGACCCGAATAGCATTCTCATCCTGCTTTCGTAGGGCCCAGGTCTCTGAGGGGTATGTTAATGCAGGGAGAATAGTGAAGTCAAGAGATGTGCCTGGAGCCGGAGGTTCTTTGTCCTTTTTAGCTATTTCTTCAGTGCCTTTGAAGGCATTCCATGCCGCTCTCTTCCTCCTGCGCAGCTCAGGTTTTAGGTCGTTCATCATGTTGATTTCTTGACCTAGGTACACATAACTGCTGCATTCAGAGATGTTTGTTCCATTGAGAGTGAATGGGGCCTCTGAACTAGTTCATTCTTCATAAACATTGTTTTCTTTAGATTCAGCTGTAGACCTATCTTTCCACATTCTCTGTCGAAGTCAGCCAGCATTTGTGCCGCTTGGCTAATGTTTGGTGTTATTAGAATGATGTCATCAGCGAAGCGGAGGTGGTATAGTTGCCGACCATCTATCTTCACTCCCATTCCTTCCCATTCTAATTGTTGCATGATGTTCTCGAGGGTGGCGCTGAAGAGTTTTGGTGAAATGGTATCACCCTGTCGAACCCCTCTTTGCACATTAATGATCACTTCTTTGTAGAATGGTGAGATTCTGGTGGTGAATCCGTAATAAAGCTCATGAAGGATCTTGATGTATTGGGTTTGAACTCCCTGTTTGGCTAGGGCTTCGATGACGGCTTCAATCTCCACAGAATCAAAGACTTTCTGTAAATCAATGAACGTGAGACAGAGCGGCATCTTGTACTCCCTACAAACCTCGTTGAGCTTGGTGACTGTGTGGATATGGTCGATTGTGCTGAATCATTCTGAAACCTGCTTGCTCGCATGGTTGTCCTTCATCTAGTGTTCTGCTAATCCTGTTCAGGATGACTCGTGCAAACAGCTTGTAGATGACAGACAACAGGCAGATGGGGCGATAGTTGCCGATATCGTGAATGTCTCCCTTCTTGAACAGTAGAACTGTCCTGCTGGTTTTCCATTGGGAGGGCACCTTGCATTCGGACAGGCAGTGTGTGACGAGCCGAACTAGTGTATTGATGAGTACTGATGGCAGATTCTTCAGGTGTTCGGGTCTGACTTTGTCTGGGTCTGGTGCTGTTCCCTTCTTTACCGACGAGATGGTATGTCGGATTTCAGAAGGGAGAACATTGGGAATGACATATCCATCCTGTGGAATTTGGTATGTGGGCAGGTGGATGTGGCTATCAAAGAGATTTGAGTAAAGTCCTGGATAATCTTCTCCATTGCCTTTCTGGAAGATGTGATAGATCCATCAGGGTGTCGGAGGGCAGTCATCTTGGTCTTATATTGGCGAAGGACAGGCAGGCGGTGCAAATGCTTTTCCGGCTTCTGCTGCATCTTCCAGTATTTCTACTCTTCTGTCTTTGAGGTCTCCTTTTATCGCTTCTCTGCACCATTTAGCAAGCTTGGACGTTAGCATTTGGTCTCCTGAGGCTCGCGCCTTGCCACGTTGGCAAATGAGCTCAAGAGTTTCTGAAGACAGGCGTCCTTTTGTGTCTTTCTCTTGGCATTCTTTGCACAATCATGGAGGTGCTGAACCAGTCGGTTGTATTCTTCATCAATGTCGTCAATGATGGTATCTTCCCATGTTGCGGCAATGGTGACAAAGAGTTCCCAGTTGGTGGTCGTTCTGGGAGTTCTCTTCGTAAACTTTGCAGCCTTTTCTCCCTGTTGTGGGAAGTAGAATTTTGCACGAAGGAGATGGTGGTCCGATCCTGTTTGGAATTTGGGGACGACAGCAACATCGGTCAGACAAAACCGTCAATTGGAGATGATGTGGTCAATTTCATTGTGGAACTGTCCGCCAGGAGATTCCCATGTCCAACATTTCGCTTCAGCCTTCTGGAACTGTGAGTGCCCATGAATGGTCTTGGTGGACATGATGAGCTCAGATAGTCTCTCACCCTGTTGAATTCCATTCTAGGCCATGGGTCCCGATGTGGAGTTCTTCAGCTGATCTTCTTGGTCCTATTTTGGCATTAAAATCACCAACTATGATCTTGTAGAAGGTGTGATCTTTTTTTATAGAACTCCTCCAATTCCATGTAGAAGTTCTCAATTTCATCTTCTTTGTTGTGGATGTTGGTGCGTAGACAATGAAGATAGAAATTGCTGGCAGTGGGCCACATCTCTTCAAGTGTAATCATCCTATTCAGTTTGTTAGGCATTCAAATGAATCAATGTTGACGGCCATGTTCATGTTGACAAGGACACCAATGCCACCGACGCCTCTTTCATCGCATGTTCCAAGGAACAATTCTTCTCCGGTGTCAAATACAGCATGATGCAACTGAAGCCTCCTCGTCTCAGTAAGACCAATGATGTTGTACTTGATCTTTTGCGCTTGCACCATCAGATCCTCAATATATTCTTCCCATGCCAGCGTACGTGCATTGAAAGTACAGACAGTCATTTTAGTCCTTCTTCATTTTGGCAGCCTCGGATGTCTGTGAAATTTTATCAGGCACTGCTCGTTTGCCTTTCTTACTGCTGCTGTATTAAGGGCTCTTTCGGGATCAGGAAAATAAACATTTCTGTTACTGGATTTGGCATATCGAACACGCATCGGACAGCTTGCCAGGCTCTGCCATGTGGGCGCTATGTTCTCATTACTTTGTGGGGCTCTCTCAGAGGGGTAGGTAGAATATTCTACGGTAATTTGGAGGTAAATTGTGCGGCCGCTGTGGCCATGCATGGGAAAAGCTGGTTTCTGCTCTGCCGGGTGTACCTTTGTCTTAGGCTCAAGCATTCCTGGGCTTGAAATACTCTCCTCTGAAGGGCGGGTCTCTGCAGGGTGGGTCCTTGTAGGCTGGGTTTCTGACAAGCCAGTCTGGAGACTGGATTAATCTACTGGGTGGAGATCTTACCAGCTGAGGAGTGTGGATTGTGAAGATCGCTGCCAGCAAGGTGTGGGGGGTTTCTCTGGGCTCCTCCAAGGCTCCATCAGGATGGTGCACTTGGGTCGGAAGTTGCTCTCATGGTCCATGGAATGCAGGGGGTTCAATGGGGAAAGCTGGTTTCTGCTCTGCTGGGTGTACCTGTGTCTTAGGCTCAAGCATTCCTGGGCTTGAAATACTCTCCTCTGAAGGGCGGGTCTCTGCGTGGTGGGTCCTTGTAGGCTGGGTTTCTGACAAGCTGGGCTGGAGACTGGATTAATCTTTGGGCTGGAGACTGGATTAATCTGCTGGGTGGAGATCTTACCAGTTGAGGAGTGTGGATTGTGAAGATCGCAACATAGAACAGTGTTTTATAAAATTACTATACATTTTACAAATAAATTGAAACTATATAAAGCCTATTTTATCTACTCTTATTATCTTACTATACACCTAGAGTTTTCTAGTTATTGCAAATATGATTTTAGAATATCACTGAATAATGTGTATGAACATGGTCTGGAATTATTCCATTGACTATAGTAGTCACTAGTCACATCTGCATATTTAAAGTTAATTAACATTGATTTAAATAAAATCAAAATTTTAGTTCCTCAATCACATTACATTAATATAAAATCTGTACTCTACTCTGCCTATCTACTTCCTCCCAATTATACAGAAGGTACTGAATGTCTTCTGATATAACAGCATATTAACATTTTTCTTATTATATAGCCTTTTGATTCCCTAATAACAAAAACTTTAAGATATTTTTAAATACATCAACCACACTATAATTATCACTAATTCTCCTGAGATTTCTCAACCACTAGATGTAGTTGAGCAATTATATGTAGTAGAGTACCAGACTTTAAAAGACTGGGAAGACTGGGCCCCCTAGGATGAACCCAGGGCCACAGCAGAGACCAAGCTACACGTGGTGTATTTGATATGTCAAAAACAGTAACAATAATGACCTCATTCCCAACAAATGGAGACATTACTGGTGTCCACTCAGGCAAGCCAATGAACAACAGGAAGCCAAGAGACAAGTGATAAGTTACAATATCCACGTAAACCCAAAGTTTCTCTACTCATGCACAATTCTAGTTCTGTCATTGTGATGCAGGTGGGCCCTCACAGGTGGCTTATTTGAGGACAGAAGGGGAGAGAGATGGTTACTTTCTCCCCAGCCACCTCTGCTGCCCGAATCTGCTGGGCAGGCTTAGGACTGATAAAGTCTGCGATGAGCCCCTGCACAGTGTGGGCCTGAGCCCCACCAGCCCCATGAGGTGGCCGTCAAGCCACGCCTGATGCCCGCTTGATCTCTAGGCATGGGAGTTGATCCCCACCACCCGAGGTTTCTCGGGAGCCACGAACTCAGGCTGGAGCGAGGAATTGATCTTTGTATGAGAGGAAAGTCAGTCCTAGACCTTACCCAGGGTTTCCTCAGGGTTCTTGTCTTCCTCACAGAAAAAGAATTTTCAAGAGTCGACAAGAAGTAAAGTAAAACAGGTTTTATTAAGGAAGTTTTAGGAAAGGGAAGGAGGAGGGAAAGTGATAGAAAGATAGTACACATCTCAAGAGAGAAGATGCGGGTGACACACGTGCTCAGGCACCGCATGTGCTCGCCACATGGGCTCAGGCAGCAAGTGTGCCCAGGCAGCAAGTGCACTCCATCCATCCTTTGGTCAGGATGGCTTTTAGAGATTTCTCCCCAAGCTACTCCGATATGGGGCGTCAACCTAGGTTGCTAGGGCCGTTGCCAAGGGGAGGAGCCTTTGGGAGTGGTCTTCTTTGAAAATCTCCTTTCCTTGACCTCTGATCCTGCTGAACCTTCTGTCCTGGAATGCAGCCGCATAAGGGCTGGACAGAGAAAGTTTGATCCAGCCTTTCTCAGGGTGTCCGTGGCTCCCGAGAAATCTCGGGTGGTGAGAATCAACTCCCGTGCCTAGAGATCAAGTGGACATCAGGTGTGGCTTGACAGTCACCTCGTGGGACTGGTGCGGCTCAGGCCCATGCTGTGCAGGGGCTCATTGCAGACTTTATCAGTCCTAAGCCTGTCCAGCGGGTCCCACGCAGCAGAGGCGGCTGGGGAGAAAGTGACCATCTCTCTGCCCTTCCCGCCTCACATAAGCCTCCAGTGGGGTCCACCTACATCAATTGTGGTCACAGTCTAGAGTGTAATATTGGCGCAAACAGCACAATAATTCTGTAAACACTAGACTGGTCTGTATTATCTTTAGTAGTGATATTGGGACCCCTGGAGCCAAATCACAGATCTCTCATTTTTATTCCCATGGTTCTTTGATATGTTTTATTAAAGATTTCACTAAATTACTCATGTATAAGTCCCAAGGATGCATGCTGCATGGGCCCAGAGGTGTGAGGGATTACCTGGTCCTGGACTCAGAACACCAAGCTAGATAGGATTGACTAGTTTACCCCTTCACTAGCTCCTAATTGATCTCTCAGACCTTATTCTTTATTCTTATTCATTCAGGACTCTATTGCATTGCACATTGAGTTCCTTGCCTTATTTAAGTAATTCTTCTGGGTCACGCAAACTCACAGGAACCAAAGAAAAGAAATAAAAACTTAATTCTCAATTTTCTGATAAAGTTCTGCATAACCAAAGATGATCCTAGTTTGAAACACAAAGCTAAAGAAAAAAAAAAGACCCTCTAATTTGGGACTGAAAGGAAAGAGAAGGAAAGAATTTCAAGTAAAGCTGCTCTGATAAAAGCACAGTCAAGACAGTTCAAAGCAAGAAAAAAGAGAGCAGATTGCTCAGGAAGCCAAAGTGTCACTGTCAGAGAGTGATGTGGCCTTAGACACTTAGATATGAATAATCAGACTGAAATATTTTCCCCAAAATACGCACACAGAATTGCCTTTCAAATGGGGGGAAAAATAACCCAGCATTTATCTCTGCTCCTTACCACTTTACTGTCCACTTGTGTGTGTGTGTCTTGCCTCTTCAAATGCTACATTACATCTTTTTTATAAGTTCCCTGCTGTTCATAATGATTTATTACAGATATTCAATATCCAAACACCAATCCCACCACTATTGTACCTTCCCACCACCATTATTTCCAATTTCCCCAACAACCCCATAAGCCTTCCCATATATCAGGGTCAATAACTTATTTTATATTGATTGTTATTAAAATAATTGCTAGAGATGATGAAGAACATGTTTCTACAGAAAAAAGTTAGTGAAGATTGTTGTATTTCACCTTGGGGTCCTTACACCCTCAGATGAGAGATTACTAACATGTCGTTACAAGTTAAGCCTTGTGTGTGTATATTTTGTTAATTGAAATTGGTTGCCTTGAGGCTGGAGCAATAGTACATTGAGTAGGCATTTGCCTTGCATGTGGCTGACCCAGGTTCATCTCCAACATTGACCCGAGTACCACAGGTGTAATTCCTGAGAGCAGAGTAAGAAGGAGATGCTCAGAACCTCTGAGCATTGCCAGTTGTGACTCAAATAGAGAGACAGATGAAATATCAGATAGATAGATGGATAGATAGATAGATAGATAGATAGATAGATAGATAGATAGATAGATAGATAGATAGATAGATAGATAGATAGATAGATAGATAGATAGATAGATAGATAGATAGATAGATAGATAGATAGATAGATAATAGATGGACAGACAGAAAGACAGACAGATAGATAGATAGATAGATAGACAGACAGACAGACAGACAGACAGACAGACAGACAGACAGATAGACAGATAGATAGATAGATAGATAGATAGATAGATAGATAGATAGATAGATAGATAGATAGATAGATAGATAGATAGATAGATAGATAGATAGATAGATAGATAGATAGATAGATAGATAGATAGATAGATAGATAGACGGACGGACGGACGGACAGACAGACAGACAGACAGACAGACAGACAGACAGACAGACAGATAGATAGATAGATAGATAGATAGATAGATAGATAGATAGATAGATAGATAGATAGATAGATAGATAGATAGATAGATAGATAGATAATAGATGGACGGACAGACAGACAGACAGATAGATAGATAGATAGATAGATAGATAGATAGATAGATAGATAGATAGATAGATAGATAGATAGATAGATAGATAGATAGATAGATAGATAGATAGATAGATAGACAGACAGACAGACAGACAGACGGGCAGACAGACAGACAGATTAGACAGACAGACAGACAGACAGACAGACAGACAGACAGACAGACAGACAGACAGACAGACAGACAGACAGACAGACAGATAGATAGATAGATAGATAGATAGATAGATAGATAGATAGATAGATAGATAGATAGATAGATCACTTGATCACTTGAATCCCGTTATTCATCGATTTGCTTGAGAGGGCGCCAGTAACATTTCCATTGGACCCTATAACATGCCAATGTAGCCCAATGACATCTGGTTGATTCAGGAATATGAAGAGCCTCAAACCGTTCCTTCAGGGTCTTTACAAGGAAGTCTGACCACAAAATAGTTCAAGGCAAAGAGAAAAGTGTCTGACCTTTTCAAATAATACTACAATCATTGATTGAATGTAAAGAGCCACAGACAAAACTGAATTTCGAGATTCTTAAAACTTAAGATCACTGTCTCACTGTCTTAACGTTCATCATCAATTTACTCGAGCGGGCCCCAGTAACATCTCCATATGTCCTGTCTCATGCTAGTAGAGCCCAAGGGCATCTGCTTGCTCCAGGAACATAAAGAGCCTCAATCCATTCCGGAATGAGGTCTATAATTGTTACTGGTATTTGGTATATATATGAAATACAACATGGGTAGCTTGCCAGGCTCTGCTGATAGCATACTCTTGTAGGCATCTCTCAGTCCAGCATATATTGATGAACCGCGCTGCCGCTTGCAGCCGCGCAAGCCGGGCGCTGATAGGCTGGTCTGCTGGGTGGAGGTCTGACGAAAGAGAAGTCCGGATGTGGAAAATGGAGGCCCTCATGGAGTGGGGGGGTCGTCTGGCTTGTTGCGAGGCTCTGCTGGGGTGGTGGGCCAGGGCTCGAACCCACAATCCCTCCCGGGCGCCTCGTGAGCGGCTGGTCACAGGGAGAGCCAGTAGCAGCTCTGCCCCATGTCTGCGAGTCTGAAAACTTAAGATGAAAAGAAAAATTCCTGGGCCTCAGCAATAGTCAGTGGATAAAGCATTTGCCTTGCATGTGACTGACCTGTTTTGATTTCCAGCATCTCTTATGTTCCCTTGAGCACTGCCAGGAGTAGTTCCTGAGTACAGAGCCATGAATTACCACTGAGTATTACCAGGTGTGACCCAAAAGGAAAAAAAAAAGAAAAGAAAAATTCTTTTGTAAACTAAGTCACTACTGAAAATTGTTAAGGGGCCAAAATCTAATAGCCTAATTTCACCTCAGTGAAACAAAATATGAATGAGGGAAAGGGGTTTTCAATCAGTTTAAATATTACTTTTCTATTTTGTGATTTAAAAAAATCAAAAAATGTTCAGATTGTTCAATGTAAAATAAGATTTTACATGTCTTTTTATCCTTATTCTAGCTACACAAATACCAGCTCATTATATAGAATATTTATTTATACTTCCTCCTTATACAAATTTCCAGACAATATCCCACCTACTTCATCAAATTTTGATGGTCAGGGGGAACACCTTTTCAACATCTGGACTCCACAGCCCGTCAGAGCTCCACCTAGAGAAAATGCCAATCTCAAGCTCTGCTCATCAGAATCCCATCCTACAGTGAAGCTTATTTCAAGCCCAGGTATGCTTAAACCAGAGACACAGAGGGGTAGAGCTGCTAACGGCTCTCCCTATGCTCGACTCAGGGAGGTGTCCAGGAGGGGCGAAGTTCTAGCCCTGGCTAGTAAATGCACGAACTGAGAGCCTACTACTGAGAGTATCCCACCCGCATAGCAGAGCCTGGCAAGCTACCGGTGTCATATTTGATATGTCAAAACTCAGTAACAATTATAGACCTCATTCTCATGACCTGAACGAATGGTCTGAGGCTCTTCATGTTGCTGGAGTGAGCAGATGCCCTTGGGAAACACTACCATGTGACAGAACATATGGAGATGTTACTGGTGCCTGCTCAAGCAATTCGATGAATAGCAGGAAGACAAGTGATACATGTGATGCCACCTACCTGCTTTGCTTTCAGAAATATTGTTCAGAAAAATACGGCACATTTGAACATCATTTTCCATATAACACAAGAAGACAAAGCAACAGAGGAACTGCAGGGACTGGTTAGCCTTACCTATATTTTTTTCCCTCTTGATGACCTGATTCATATCTTGCGAAGTTGACAATTTCTGATTAAGAGAATGAATGTCTTTCCTCTGAACAATGTAGAGACTCACAAGAAACAACAGGACGGTAAGTATAACATTGCCTCAAATATGGGCAAGTATCTTCTCTTTCAATTTTTGGGGAAAAAATGGAAGAGAAACGAAACACTACTATAAAAAGGGTTCTTGGGGCCAGAGAGATAGTACAGTATGAGGGGCACGTGCCTTGCATATGACTGACCCAGGTTCAATCTCCAGCACAGGAGGTGGTTCCCTGAGCCCCACCCAGAATAGTTTCTGAGCTAAGAGCCAGAAGTAAGCCCTGAGCACTGCCTGGTGTGGCCCAAAAAAGAAAACATGAGAGCCCTTTCTAAACTTAGCCAGAAACATCTCTTTTTATTGACTTTTATGGAGGAGGAAAAACACAAGCTGAAGGAAACCAAAAGTGGAAGTCATTTTCAAACTTAGTAAAATATTAGAATTGTTTAGAGAGTTTAAAAAAATAGTGTGTTGATCCCCTAACAGAGATTCTGATTAATTGGTTAGAGGTCAGACCTGGGCATTCAGCTGTTTAGAAATTGCCAATGATGCTAATGTGCAAAAAAGTTTGGAAACTACTGAACTCCTGGATCCATCCACTTAGCAGAAGCCTTAATAGGACCGGGTCACTGACCTTTAGCAATTAAGGTGCTTCCCTGTAGTGAGATCTGTAGTCAAATTGTTTCTAGGTTTGAAACTGGAACTTCAGCTCACAGAAGAAAAAAAAAGATGCAAAATGCAACAGAATCCTTTTGGTGAGCTTCTGCTAAGGAAAACTGCTGTAAAACAGCTTAACCCTAATATTGGGTATCTGAGCTACCAAAGGGCATTTTGCTGGATTTGGGGAAAAATTATCTTTTTCCTTTTTGAGATAAATGAGAACCACTGAGATTTATTCTCGTGACACTTTTCCTATATATCATACAGCTGTTAGCTATAGTCATCTGCCCATACGACTACATTCATGTATTTATTTCTCTTATAATGAACTTTACACCTTTTGGCCACTTTCTTTCAATTTTCGATCTCTTCAACCTCACTCTGGTACCCACAAATCTTATCTCTTTCTATGTGATAATAGTTTTTCCTTTTAGATTCCAAATATAAGTGAGATTATGTAGTATTTCTATCAAAAATAATTTTAAGTTTAACCAAGTTCTTCTCAATCTTTTCCTTAGATTTTTGTTGTTGTTGTTGTTGCTTATTTATTTTTGAGGGAAGGTGCTCCCAAGTAATGCTCAGGATGCTGGTTCCCATTTGCAGTTCTCCTCACTACTGGGCAGTTCAGCAGGAGGACCAAGTAGTATTGCTAGATGTATCCAGGCCACCACAGGAACCCTTAGGAGGCTTCAGAACCACATACAGCAGTGCGCTGGGCCTCTAGGTCAGTGATCTACGAGGCTTGAGGGACTATGTGTTACCAGGGATCGAACACAGGTCAAGTGCATGCTAGGCCAGAACCCTAACCTAGTACTTCCTCCTATTCCTTTCCTTTAAGTTCTGTAAAACATGGGAAAAATTGTTTCTCCTTCCACACTCCTAGTGTCCCTTACTAGGATACTCTAAATCAAACTGAGGAACAACCATTTTTTAATTTTTTTTTTATTATTCCACCGTGAGATATATAATTAAAAGATGTTCATGACTGGGTTTTCAGTCATAGTGTTCCAGCACCCATCCCTCCACCAGTGCACCAATGTCCCCAGATTCCCTCCCACCTCCCCCACTTTTGCCTCTCTCTCTCTCTCTCTCTCTCTCTCTCTCTCTCTCTCTCTCTCTCTCTCTCTCTCTCTCTCTCTCTCTCCCTCCTCTTACACATTGTGACTTGCAATACATACATTTAGAGGTTATCATGTATATCCTTTGTCTACATTCAATACTCAGTTCTGGGCTGGTATTACCATTTCCAACAATTATCAGCACACTGGTCCTTTCTCTGTCTTACCTAACTTCTGGTTCTCACACACTTGCAGTAAATTCCACCCACTGAAAAGTACTTCTTATCCATGTTTTCCCTGGTCTTGGGTATTGTTATCATACATTTTTTAATATGCTGCAAATGAATATAGTCTTTCTATATCTTTCCTTTTCCCTCTGGCTAATTTCATTCAACATGATCCTCTCTATGTCCATCCATTTATAGGCAAATTTTATAACTTTGTTTTTCCTGACAGCTTCACAGTATGAGGAACCATTTAATCAGAGCAAACCAAGCCGAAGTTTATTGGTATGTTCATCATACATGCCTGGGGTACATCAGTGATAAGTATCTCAAAAGTGTGGTTAGAACTTGGGCTTGTAGAGAATCTAACCAAAGAGAAATAGATTCTTAGAGAAGTGACAAGATAAAGTAAAGGGACTTAGAAATTTAGAGCTGGCACATTTGGGAAGGTTGACACATGGAGGTGAAACTAAGAGGAATTTTTGGCAAAATTTTTAACTAGATCCCTGATAGTGTGCTGCTAAGAACCTAGGTTTTCTCTTGTAATTTTAATTTATTTTCTGATGGAGATGGGTTGGAGGATACCTTTGCCAATTCAGAACCAGTCTTTATGTTTTTGGGCTTTTCTTTTCTTTTTTGGGTCACACTCGGCAATGTTCAGGGTTACTCCTGGCTCTGCATTCAGGAATTACTCCTGGTGGTGCTTGGAGGACCACATGGGAGGCCTAGAATCAAAGAATGGTTGACTGCATACAAGGCAAACTGGCCCCTCAGTCTTTATGCTTTTCAGAAGACAACCAATCCAGGGACTGGAGCGATAGTCCAGGAGGTAAGGCATTTGCCTTGCATGCTGCCAACCCAACTCGATCCCCAGCATACCATATGGTCCACGAAGCACCACGAGGAGAAATTCCTGAGTGCAGAGCCAAGAATAACCCCTGATCATCGCCAGATGTGACCCAAAAAAGTGAAGAATGAAGAAAAAAAAGACATCCAATCCATGTCCAGTTTTTATACATTCAGAGACAGTAGAAAACTTTTCTTGAAACTTCTTGTATTTGGCTCAAAATAATTCTATCCGAAGGAGGTATATTGTAAGGTGGCATATTCAGTAAAACTTCAATTTCTTTTCTTTAAAAAAGGTTTTATTGTCATTTAGCTAACATGGTTACAATGGTGCTAAAGTTTATGGTATCACTGTATCACTGTCTTTCCATTCATCATCGATTTACTCGAGCGGGCCCCAGTAACATCTCCATATGTCCTGTCTCATGCTAGTAGAGCCCAAGGGCATCTGATTGCTCCAGGAACATAAAAAGCCTCAATCCATTCCGGAATGAGGTCTATAATTGTTACTGGTATTTGGCATAACAAATACAACACGGGTAGCTTGCCAGGCTCTGCCGTGCAGGTAGCATACTCTTGTAGTCAAAGTTTATGGTACTGATATATAAAGACCCTACACCCCATCATCACTAAAGTTCTAACAGCCATCCTACACTGCTGCTACATCACCTCCTGTCCGAGTTTTATTGTCCTCCCACCCTTCACTGCTCATTAATCACTTTAGCAATCCAAGGCTAAGGGTTAAGCCTTGATTCTGACTCTCTAATCCCTCGTTTTGTCTCTGTTCTACTGATGAACGAGGTTGTCCAATATTTCTCCTCCCCTGACTTTTTTCACTTAACACAATACACTCCAGTTCCAGTCAACTTGTAGTACACTACATGATTTAATCTTCCTTAGAGCTGTATTGGTGTGTGTGTGTGTGTGTGTATCACTTGTATCACTTGTCTTACCATTGCTCATTGATTTGCTCAAGCAGGCACAGTAACATCTTCATATGTCCTGTAGCATACTAGTGTAGCCCAAGGGCATCTGCTTGCTCCAGGAACACAAAAGAGCCTCAAACCATTGAGAGAGATTTTTGTGCATATTTGTATATATTTGTTTATACATGTATGTGTATATATATATATATAATGAATGGATAAAGAAGGTGTGTTTATATGTGTGTATATATATTTGTGTGTATATATTTGTATGTATGTGTGTATATATATTTATTTATACACACATATACACACAATATATACACAAATACAACTTCTTTATTGGGCATTTGGATTTTTTTTCCATGCCCTGGCTATTATAGTAAGAGCTGTAATGAACATAGCTATGTGCATCTTTTTGAATTCATGTTTTTGTATCTGGAAGGTAGATGTTTTTCAAATATACAAAGTTTTCTCCTATGCTGTTATTTTTGCTCTAAATTACAAGAGTTCAACTGTGAGACAACTAAGACCCCAGTTCTGGTCATCATAATAAAATATTTTAATTTTTAAAATAAGGCAAAAGCATGAAACCATGAATTGTTAATTGTGTCAGGGAACGCAGCACTCTTTGGCTAACCATTTCATGTTTATTAAGGCCTAGATTCTCCGAAGACACATATTAACTTATACATTTTTCTCTAGAGAAAACACAATTTTTTCCGTATAAGTGATAACCCCAAAGGTTATGTTTTTAATTGACTACAAAGATTCACAAGTTTTAACTCAGTAACTTTTACTCGGCATAATTCCTGCAAAATATACTATTTTGCTTCTCAGTATCTATTCTTTCTATTTTTTTTTTTTTTGCTTTTTGGGTCACACCCGGCGATGCTCAGGGGTTTCTCCTGGCTCTGCACTCAGGAATTACTCCTGGCGGTACTTCGGGGGACCATATGGGATGCCGGAATTCGAACCCGGGCCGGCACAGGCCGGCCACGTGCAAGGCAAACGCCCTACCCGCTGGGCTATCGCTCCGGCCCTATTCTTTCTATTTTTATTTTAGTCCTGGTGCTTTTTAATTTTCAACATCCGACCTCCACAGCTCATCAGAGCTCCACCCAGAAGAAGAGCTGATCACAGCCTTGCTCATCAGAGCCCAGGTATGCCTGATCCAGAGACTCAGAAACACAGGATAGAGCTGCTACCAGCTCTCCCTGTGCCCAGCTGATCATGAGGTGTCCAGGAGGAAAGGCAGGTTCTAGCCCTGGCCTGCCATCCCAGAACAACCTCACAAGAAGCCAGAGGAACCCCCACATCATGAGGGCCGTCATTTTCAACTTCTAGCCTCCACACCTCATCAGAGCTCCACCCAGCAGAAAAGCTGGATCTTTCCCTGGTTCATCAATACATGGACAAGATGAGAGGCTACTACAAGAGTATCCCACCTGCACGGCAGAGCCTGGCAAATTACTTGTGTAGTATTTGATATGCCAGAAACCAGTAACAATTACAGACCTCATTCTCATGACCTGAAGGAATGTTTTGAGGCTCTTCATGTTCCTGGAATGAGCAGATGCCCTTGGGATATACTAGCATGTGACAGGAAGTATGAAGATGTTACTGGTGCCTGCTAAAGCAAGTCAATGAACAACGGAAAGACAAGCGGTACAAGTGATATATATGTATATATATACAACTGATATATATATATACATATATCACACATAACTGATATATACATATATCGGTATATA
This sequence comes from Cryptotis parvus, assembly GCA_021461705.1. NCBI lineage: Eukaryota > Metazoa > Chordata > Mammalia > Eulipotyphla > Soricidae > Cryptotis > Cryptotis parvus. The sequence goes on from JAJIBD010003018.1 coordinate 247,744, forward strand.
TATAGTATATACATATATATCACTTGTACCACTAGTCTTTATATCAATTGACATACCGTTATTCATCAATTTGCTCCCTACAAACTTCAATGAGCTTGGTTACCTTGTGGATATGGCCGATTGTGCTGAATCCTTTTCGGAAGCCAGTTTGCTCGCATGGTTATCCTTCATCTGATGTTCTGTCAATCCTGTTCAGAATGACTCGAGTGAATAGCTTGTAGATGATGGACAACAGGCAGATGGGGCAATAGTGGCCAATGTCGTGGATGTCTCCCTTCTTGAAAAGTAGAACTGTCCTGCTGGTTTTCCATTCGGAGGGCACCTTGCATTCAGACAGCGTGAGGTGCCAAGCCAGTGTATTGATAAGTACTGACGGCAGATTCTTCAGGTGTTCAGGTCTGACTTTGTCTGGGCCTGGTGCTGTCATATTTCAGAAGAGAGAATGTTGGAAATGACATATCCATCCTGTGGAATTTGGTATGTGGGCAGGTGGACGTGGCTATTAAAGAGATCTGAGTAGAAATCATGGATAATCTTCTCCATTACCTTTCTGGAAGATGTGATAAATCCATCAGGACGTCGGAGGGTAGTCATCTTGGTCTTATAGTTGACGAAGGACAAGCGGGCGTTGCCAAAGCTTTTCTCAGCTTCTGCTGCATCTTCCAGGATTTCTGCTCTTCGAGGGTAGTCATCTTGGTCTTATAGTTGGTGAAGGACAGGCGGACATTGCCAAAGCTTTTCTCGGCTTCTGTTGCATCTTCCAGGATTTCTGCTCTTCTCTCTTTGAGGTCTCTTTTTATCGCTTCTCTGTACTGCTTTGCAAGCTTGGATGTTAGCATTTGGTCACCTGAGGTTTGTGCCTTGCCACCTGGCAAATGAGCTCGAGAGTTTCTGAAGACAGGCATCCTTGTATGGCTTTCTCTCTCTTGGCATTCTTCGCACAATCATGGAGGTGCTGAACCAGTCAGTTGTATTCTTCATTGATATCATCAGTGATGGTATCTTCCCATGTTGCTGCAATGGTGCCAAAGAGTTCCCAGTTGGTGGTGGTTCTGGGAGTTCTCTTCTTAAACTTTGCATCCTTTTCTCCCCATTGCATGAAGTAGAATTTTGCACAAAGGAGAGGGTGGTCCAATCCTGTTTGAAATTTGGGGAACACAGCAACATCGGTCAGGCAAAACTGTCAACTGAAGATGATGTTGTCAATTTCATTGTGGAACTGTCCACCAGGGGATTCCCATATCCCACGTTTCAATTTAGCCTTCTGGAACTGTGAGTTCTCATGAATGGTCTTGGTACATGATGAACTCAAATAGTCTCTCACCCTGTTCGTTTCATTCTAGGCAATGGGTCCTGATGTGGACTTCTTCAGCTGATCTTCTTGGTCCTATCTTGGCATTAAAATCACCAACTATGATCTTGTAGAAGGTGTGATCTTTTTCATAGAACTCCTCCAGTTCCATGTAGAATTTTTCAATTTCTTCTTCCTTGTATGTGGATGCTGGTGTTTAGACAACGAAGATAGAAATTGCTGACAGTGTGCCACATCTCTCAGATATTTGCATAAAGTCAAGAATTAAATTCTGTGAAGATTTTACTCTAACAAATAGTGGTCTATTTCTTAATGGTCCTCACAAATATCAGCAGCTCAGGAGACATCATTATAGAGAGAGTTAAAAAATACAACAGACAACAGAAAGTTGAGAATGTAATGAGAGAGCAATACATAACCGTGTCTCTGGATGCTCCATACTCACACATAGATAAGTAGAGAATTAGCTTGTGACTGAATTCAGCTTGCACAATTTCCTTTCTGTAGCTGAAAACACTAATCTTCTCACTTCAACTTAACTAAGTATCTTTCATTTGTAAGCAATCTTTGGGGAAATTATTCAATCTGTTTGGGATTTAAATTCCATCAACTCATAATTCAATCACCATAACAAGGCTGTTCTCAAGACTCAAGAATCTTCTCTTCTGCCTTGGTTGTCCTGTGATAAATGGGAAAAATTCGTATCATGAAGACAAGGAGGATATTTCTATAAATCTGTCTTCTGGGGCTTCATGGTCTCCAATAACATAACTGCTGAGAAACATGATCCTAACAAGGGTTTTAAAAATCATCTCAAGTTGTAGAAGTTTTGAGGTTCACCTCTTGTATCTTGGTGTCAGAACTTTTGTGACCTCCCAGTCTGATGAGTGTCTATGCTTACCCTACTGGAATACATAAGAATTTCTCCTGCCCTCTTTACCTAGGCTATGTGGAAACAGTGCCATGAACTCGATCTTTGCTCAGCCTATACACACATGTCAACAATGGAAGCCAATTCCCCAGGAATCCCTGCAGTGAATGCTAGATAGTACTTTATCTCCTTGAAGTACCTCAGTATTTCAACTCAGGTTTAAAGCACAGTACACATTCTTCCTTTCTTGTTTCTTTCTAGTTCCCCCTCATGTCACTCAACTGAACTTCTCTTGCCTCCATCTTGGCAATAAAAACTATTATTTCTATATCTTTCCTTTCCGTGGGTTAACTTTAAAAATCTATTTAGCACTGAAACTCCCTGGAACTCAAATATCCTTTATTTTCACCATAATTTCTAGATCACAGAAGCTGTACTCATGAACCACCCCTTCTCCAAAAAAATAAGATGTATACATGAAGAGACTGAATTTTTTAATTTTATGTAGACTCTTGGCACATATTTGGGAAGATGATAAATGGAAAATTAAGTAAACACATTACCATTCCTCTTTACTAGATTCAGTCTTTTTTCTTGCCACACACCATCACAGTCTGTTCTGTTCATTAGAAAGACAAGAAAATCTGAACATTTTTTTTTAGTTAGTGAAAGATATATCAAATTTTTACCTGCAACCATCTTTTTTTTTTTTTTCTTTAGGTTACACCTGGCAATGCTCAGGGGTTACTCCTGGCTCTTTACTCAGGAATTACTCCTGGTGGTGCTCAGGGGACATATGGGATGTTGGGAATCAAACGCAGGTCAGCCACATGCAAGGCAAATGCCCTACCTGCTGTGCTATCACTCCGCCCATCCTGCAACTGTCTTATATGACATTTGCTTCTCATTCTGAGATTTTAGAGAAGAAAAAAAGTAAGCAGTGTGTAAAAACCTTGAAGATTAAACTTCTAATGTAGCTATTTTAAAATTTTGAAGATAACATATACTGTAAAATTATAAAGAACTAAGGATCTTCCCTTTCCTTCTTTCTGGTATCAGTTTTTGTTCACAATAATATTTCTATTTTTAATTTGTTTTTGTCATTTTGGGTTACACCCAGACAAAGTCAGGGGTTACTCCTGGCTCTACACTCAGGAATTACTCTTGCAGTCCTCGGGGACCATATGGGATGCTGGAGATTAACTCAGGTCAACTGCATGCAAGGCAAATGCTCTACCCATTGTACTATCACTCTGGCCCATTTTTAACTTTTTTAACTCTTATCATCACTATTTATTCTTAGTAGTCATACTTCAAATTTGTACATTTTTGGTGTTTTGCATCTCTAGTGTTTTGCAATGAGAATAAATAAATCAAATTAGTATAATTTCTTATATTACTAGTAAGTGATTGAAAAAGAGCAATAGTTGTTATATTACTATAGGAGGTCTCCAGGATAATATCAGGCATGACTAAAAAAAAGCCAAAATATGAATAAAAAAAGTTCTTCCATCTTCTACTGCCTTAAATCTAGGTGAGTAAATTCATTTAGAAGATTCTGTGGGGACCCCCCTAAGTCAAGGACTTCAAAGATTATTTGGGCTTTAAATTCAGTGACAGTTGTTCTTTTAAAAAACAAAATCAGGGGAAATATGAAACATAGAGATGGAAACCCTTATGGAGTTCAAGAGAGCCGGAGTTACAGTGCCACAAAACAATCAACAGTTCATGTCACTAAAAGATAGTACACTTGCCCCTCAATCCTGCTGAGGAACTAGGTCCTAGTGATGCATTAATTTCAGACTAACTCATCTCATGTTATATCATGTCATCTCAACTCATCTTACCTTATCTAGTCTCATCCCAATTTATCTCATCTTGTCTCAGTTAATTTTATTTACAGAACATGAGGAAACAATTTTTTTGTTGTAGGCACCAAATCCATGATACTTTGTTATGTTAACCTACGAAGCTAATACACAGTGCAGTTTTTATTTCCTTCAACTAAAAGGCTAAATTTGAAATTGACCATAAAAAGATTAAAGAAGAACTTGAGTAAATAGGAATACTACTGTACAATATTTTCCTATCAGAGAAAGCTCTGTCTAAATTAGGCCCAAATAGGATAGATCATAGTGAAGGAGTAAAATTGCAATGAAGGGAGAAGCTGGAATGATTTTACAGTCATTAGGTACTTGCCTTTCACTCAGCTGACCCAGGTTCAATTCCCAGCTCCACATATGGTCCCCAGAGCCCTGTCAAAAGTGACTATTAACAGCAAAGTCAAGATTAAGGTCTGAGCACCACTGGATATGGCCCAAAAAGAGGAGAGAGAGAGAAATAGAGAGAGAGAGAGCATGGAATGGATGGGGAACTTGGAAAACACGTTTAAAGGAGGTAGTATTATAATTAAGACATTTGAAGAATTTTTAAGACACTAAAATGACGAAACTTTCACCAAGAGGAGAAAGGATGAGGATGCATTTTCATTTCACGACAGTGAGATTCATGCACTAATAATAGACAATGTTAATGGTGCAAACAGGTAAGCCTGGTCTGAGAAGTTTAAAGAGATTCTGTTAAGCATACAATTCATAAAGTACTTGTATAAAAGAGATGTACAAGACATACTTAAAATGTACAAGTACATAGCAATGCAAGAGACAGACCAGACTCACATCTGCGAAAGTGGAGTAGCCCATGGAGTTTCGGGAGGGCGGTCAATGGCTCGGCCCCTGGCCAACATAGCTCCTAGGGTTAGCAGACACAAACACATGCTGGGGGAGAGGGGGGAGTACGCTGGCCAGACTTGGAGCGGGGATTTGGGCTCCTCCCCCATTCCTCCACCTCCTTGTCCGCAGGCGTGACTGCAGGCTCCCAGCCTCCACAGCCAGCAAAAGCCGGACAAGAAACAGACCAAACCCACAGTGGCCGAAGGTTAGGAACAAGTTCTTCCCAGGATCTTTCACATTTTACACTTTAATGATCATTGTAGTTGCAACAAACTGGGGAGGTTGATGGGAAATGGGGAATTATAATGTCACATTAGAACTCACTATTGAATATACACATAGAGACATATGATAAGCCATTAATATCTGTAGGACAAGCCACAAAGTGTAAGAGAAGAGAGAGAGAAAATACAGAGACAGAGGAAGAAAAAGATAAAGAAAAGATGCCTGCTATAGGGGCAGGCTGGGGTTGGATGGGAGGGAGTGTTGGGATATTGGTGGTGGGAATGGGGCACTGGTGAGGACTGGGTGCTGGAACACTGTATGACAGAGACTCAATTATGAACATCCTTGTAATTGTATATCTCATGGTAGTATAATAAAAAATGTACAAGTATGAATGAAAAATCTTTTGGATTAGTTGTACAATAATCATTTTCCCTCATTCAGTCATCGTCCATAAAGCAAGGGTTGTTCTTTGTTTTGTTTTTGTTTTTAGTTGGAAAAAGCTTTGAAATCAAAATAAGAGTTGAGCAGGAATCTTTAAAAGCCTATTTTGCAAAAAAAGAAAAAAATTATTTTAAACCAGAGACAAAAAAGTTAAACTGTGTGAAGTTAGGATATCAGAGGGGAGAGATCAGTGTTCATGGGAAATCAATAGAAAATTAATGGTGGAAAAAGACACAAAAAATTTTCTCCTCATTCTTCCTGCTGTAGTCTTGCACATTTTCCTTCACAATTGTACAGGTCTTAAGAATCTTAACAACCGATGTTGCTCTATGCAAGAGAAAAGGCCAGCAAGGGAGGATCCTGCCCATTCCTTAGCCCCTCCAGCAGCAGGGGAGACGTAGGCTCTGGCAAATAGATAAGGCAAAGGAAATGGGTTAACTACATTTTCTAAGAATACAAAAGGAAACCCAAACAGTGACCTAGCCAGTTTTCGCCCAGTGCAAAAAGATATTGCTGAGAGCTATAATGAAGACTGTCTCCAGGAAGATGGAACATAAATTGAATTCCTTGAATTAAATCTCTGTCCCTCTTTTAAGGGCTAAGAGACCAGGAGAGCTAAGAGAGCAGACATGATGTAAGAGACCAGGAGAGAAAGAGGTGGATAAGGAACTAGACAGCCAGGAAGGACAAAATGATAAAAAAGCAAAATTGGGGGTCAAAACATGTCTGGGCTCTTGTTTTGTTATTTGTCAATAAAAGAGACAGAGATGACTTGCGACAGGAGATACTATTTCTTGAGGGGCAAAGTGAGATAGTAAAAGATTTCTCCCAAATAAGGCAATTAAAACTATTCCATTTGACACAGCATGTGATCCAGTTGAATTGCACCATAATTTATGAGGAAAAAAAGAGATAGTAGCAAGGGGAATGGAGGCACCTTTTGGCTAGAAATATTTGATAGTTCAATAAGAAAAGAATAAAATGAACAATCACTTTTGAGTCACTAATAAGCATTCTTAGACAAAGCAAAAGAAAATTCTAAAAGAACTAGTTTTCCCTACAAGAATAAAGATTCACTCAAATCTATGCACTTGTAATTCACCATTGAGAATTGGTTTGAACTTAAGAATTTTTAAGTGTTTTTATTTAGATTTCAGGATAGCACTTATAATTTGACTACATATCCCCCAGAAGAATAAGAGCTCACTAATGAACAAAACACCCTTAATCATCCTCTATATCAAAACTAATGATGCAATCCTTAGTAAGTATAGCACGGCACATATCTATGGAAATAACATTGTTTGAAACTTCCTTTCCCAGCCAGAGAGATAACTCAGGGGACAGCAACACATACCTGAATCTGACTCCCAGCAGTACATAGCTGGGAAGAACCCTGGAGCCCTTTAGCACCACCGAGCAATACTGCATTGCCAGCCCTAGCACTAAATTATCTGGCTTCCAGACCCCATTGAACACTGCTTGAGATGCTCAAAACTAAAAAATAGGCTGGGGATAGATTAGAGGGGTTAAGGCACTTGCCTTACACATCCTCAGCACTGCATATGGTCCCTTACCTCCTCCAGGAGTGGCCCTTGAACACAGAGCCAGAAATCAGTCCTGAGAAAGGCTAGGCATGACCCCAAATAAACACACTACAAGAATGTATTTTTCTTTTTATAGAAACTTCTAATGCCCATTTTTATAACTAGAGCATCATTATTATAGAGAATGATAAAAATTTTATTTTATTTTTTTTAATTTTTTTATTTTTACAATTACAAAAGATATACAATTAAAAAGTTCATATTTGGGTTTTGGTCATACAGTGTAGCAGCACCCATCCCGCCACCAGTGCCCATCTCCCACCACCAACGCCCCCGGTTCCCTCCCCCTCCCCCAGCCCTCCTCCATGGCAGGTTCTTTATTTCTTTCCATTTCTCTATCTTTCTCTTTTCCTTCCTCTCCAGACTATGGATTACAGAACATACATTAAAGGGTTGTCATGTGTATCCTTTTGCCTCTATTTAATGCTCAGTTCTAGGTTGGCATTAGTACCCTCACAATTGTTAGCACACTGTTCCATTTTCTGTCTTACCTAGCCTCTGACTCCCACACGTTTGTGATAATTTCCACCTTTGACAGGACCTCCTGATGTATGTTTCACTTGACCTTGGATATTGGTATCATAATATGTACCTATATATTTATGTTATGCAGATAAATGCAGTCATTCTGTATCTGTCTCTCTCCTTCTGGCTAATTTCACTCAACATAATCTTCTCCATGTCCATCCATTTGTAGGCAAATTTTATAACTTCATTTTTCCTAACAGCTGCATAGTATTCCATTGTGTAGATGTACCAAAGCTTTTTTATCCAGTCATCTATTTTCGGGCACTCGGGTTGCTTCCAGATTCTGGCTACTGTGAATAATGCTGCTATGAACATAAAAGTAGGGATGGTGTTTCCACTGCGTATTTTTGGTTTCCCGAGTAGATTCCCAGGAGTGGTATGGCTGGGTCAAATGGGAGTTCAATTTCTAGTCTTTGGAGGAATGTCCATATTGTTTTCCAGAAAGGCTGTACCAGCCGGCATTCCCACCAACAATGGATGAGTGTCCCCTTTTCCCCACACCCACGCCAGCACTTGTTGTTCTTGTTCTTTTGAATATGTGCCAGTCTCTGTGGTGTAAAGTGGTATCTCATTGTTGTTTTGATTTGCATCTCTCTGATGATTAGTGATGATGAGCATTTTTTTCATATGTTTTTTGGCCATTCGAATTTCTTCCTTGCTGAAGTTTCTGTGCATTTCTTCTCCCCATTTTTTGATGGGGTTGTTTGTTTTCTTCTTGTAAAGTTCTACCAGTGCCTGATATATCCTGGATATTAACCCCTTATCAGATGAGTATTGGGTGAATATTCTTTCCCATTCTGTGGACTGCTTTTTGTATCTTAGTCACTGTTTCTTTTGAGGTGCAGAAGCTTTTTAGTTTCATGTAGTCCCATATATTTATCTTTTCTTCTAGTTGCTTTGTTAGAGATGTTTCATCTTTGAAGATGCCTTTAGCTTCAATGTCATGGAGGGTTTTTCCTATATTTTCTTCAATGTACTTTATGGATTCAAGTCTGATATTGAGATCTTTAATCCACTTTGATCTGATTTTTGTGCATGGTGTTAGACACAGGTCCAAATTCATTTTTTTACATGTCGCTGCCCAGTTTTCCCAACACCACTTATTGAAGAGGCTTTCCTTACTCCATTTTAGACACGTTGCACCTTTATCAAAGATTAAATGTTCATGTGTTTGAGGTTGGGTGTCAGGATACTCAATTCTATTCCATAGGTCCACGGGTCTGTTTTTATTCCAATACCATGCTGTTTTAATTACTACTGCCTTGTAGTACAGTTTGAAGTTGGGTAAGGTGATGCCTCCCATCTTCTTTTTCCCGAGGATTGCTTTAGCTATCCTTGGGGGGTTTATCGTTCCATACAAATTTCAGGATTGTTTGGTCAATTTCTTTGAAGAATGTCATGGGTATCCTCATAGGGACTGCATTGAATCTGTATAGAGCTCTAGGGAGTATTACCATTTTGACAATGTTGATTCTCCCCATCCATGAGCAGGGAATGTGTTTCCATTTCCTTGTGTCCTCTTTTATCTCTTGGAGCAGTGTCTTGTAGTTTTCTTTGTACAGGTCCTTTACACACTTGGGTAAGTTGATTCCTAGGTATTTGATTTTCTGTGGCACAATTGTGAATGGAATTGTTTCCTTAATATCCCTTTCTTCTCTCTTTCGTTATTTGTATATAGGAAAGCCACCGACTTTTATGCGTGTTGATTTTGTATCCTGCCACTCTACTATATGCGCCTATTGTTTCTAGGAGTTTTTTGGTAGAGAATGTAGGGTTCTCTAGGTATAATATCATGTCATCTGCAAATAATGATAGCTTGACTTCTTCCTTGCCTATCTGGATGCCCTTGATGTCCTTTTCTTCTCTGATTGCTATCGCAAGTACTTCCAGTACTATATTGAATAAAAGAGGTGAGAGTGGGCAAACTTGTTTTGTCCCTGATCTCAGGGGAAGGCTTTCAACTTTTCCCCATTGAGAATGATGCTCGCTGTGGGCTTTTTGGTAGATGGCTGTAACTATCTTGGAGGAAAGTCCCTTCAATTCCCATTTTCTGGAGGGTTTTAATCATGAACGGGTGCTGGATCTTGTCAAATGCTTTCTCTGCGCTCTATTGATAGGATCATATGGTTTTTATTTTTTTCTCTTATTGATATGATGTATTATGTTGATTGACTTGCGAATGTTGAACCATCCTTGCATACCCGGGATGAATCCTACTTGGTCATGATGTATAATCTTCTTGATGAGTCTTTGGATTCTGTTTGCTAGTATTTTGTTGAAGATCTTAGCATCCGTGTTCATCAGGGATATTGGTCTGTAGTTTTCTTTCTTTGTGTTGTCTCTCCCTGCTTTGGGTATCAGGGTGATATGTGCCTCGTAGAAGCTGTTGTGTTTCTGTTTCTTCTATTTCCTGGAAGAGCTTGAAAAGGACTGGCAGTAGGTCCTCCTTAAAGGTTTGGTAGAGTTCACTAGGGAATCCATCTGGACCTGGGCTTTTGTGATTGGGAAGTCTTTTAATTACTGTTTCTATTTCCTCAATGGTGATAGGCTTATTCAGGTATTGGAGGTCTTCTTGTTTCAGCCGTGGGAGGTTATAGGACTTCAGGAATTGATCCATTTCTTCTAGATTCTCATGTTTCACGGCATACAGGCTCTCAAAGTAATCTCTGATGATCTTTTGGATTTCTGTGGTTTCTGTTGTGATGTCACCCTTTTTATTTCTGATTCTGTTTATTTGGGTTCTCTCTTTCCCTGTCCTTACAAGTCTTGCCAGTGGTTTGTCAATCTTGTTTATTTTTTCAAAAAACCAGCTCTTGGTTTCATTAATCTTTTGGATTTTTTTTGGTTTCCAACTCATTGATTTCCTCTCTAAGTTTTATTATTTCCTTTTTTCTGCCTGGGTTGGGCTCCTTTTTGTTGGTCTTTCTCTAATGTCTTCAGCTGTGTAGTCAGGTTATTTATGTGGGCCCTTTCTTGTTTCCTGATGAATGCTTGCAGAGCTATAAATTTCCCTCTTAACACGGCTTTTTGCCGTGTCCCACAAGTTCTTATAGTTAGTGTCTTCATTTTCATTTGCTTCCAGAAATCTTTGGATTTCCTGTTTGATTTCTTCTATGACCCATTTGTTGTTCAGGAGTGAGCTGTTCAGTTTCCAGGTGTTTGGTTTGACTCCCTGTTTCTGTGTACGGTTAACTTCCATTTTCAGTGCATCATGGTCTGAAAAGATAGCTGACACAATTTCTATCTTTTTTATTTTATTGAGGTATGCTTTGTGGCTTAGCATGTGGTCTATCTTGGAGAATGTTCCATGTGCACTAGAGAAAAATGTGTATTCAGCTTTTTTGGCATGAAAAGCCCTGTATATATCTACTAGCTCTCTTTCTTCCATTTCTTCCTTCAGGGCCAATATTTCCTTGGTGAGTTTCAGTCTTGTTGATCTATCCATCGTTGATAGAGCAGTGTTGAAGTCTCCAACTATTATTGTGCTACTGTTAATGTCTTCTTTGAGGTCTCTTAGCAGTTGTTTTATGTATTTTGCTGGCCCCTCGTTGGGTGCATATATGTTTAGTAGTGTAATTTCTTCCTGGTGTACATACCCCCTTAATTAATAAGAAGTGGCCTTCGTTGTCCCTTCTAACCTTTTTCAGCCTGAAGTCTATATTATCTGATACTAATATGGCCACACCAGCCTTTTTGGAGGAATTGTTTGCATGGAGAATGGTCTTCCAACCTTTGACTTTGAGTCTGTGTTTGTTCTGATTATTCAGATGTGTTTCTTGTAGACAGCAGAATGTTGGGTTCAATTTTTTAATCCATTTTGTTACTCTGTGTCTCTTAATTGGTGCATTTAGACCATTGACATTGAGAGAGATTATTGTCATCGGATTTTGTGCCATCTTTCTGTTTGAGCTTGTTGTGCTTATGGGTTTGGTCGTATTACAGTAGACCCTTCAGTCCTTCTTTTGAGGTTGGTTTTGAGTCCATGAAGTTCCTGAGTTGTTGCTTATCCATGAAGTTGTGTATCTTTCCTTCATATCTGAATGTGAGTCTGGCCAGGTAAAGAATTCTTGGTGAGGCCTGCAGTTCATTCAGCCTTTTCACAATATCCCACCATTGTTTTCTTGCTCGGAGTGTTTCATCAGAGAAGTCTGCTGTAAATCTTAGAGATGTTCCTTTGTACGTGATTTCCTTCTTTGATCTTGCTGCTTTCAGTATTCTATCTCTATCTATAGTTTTTGTCATTTTAATTAAGATGTGTCTTGGAGTATTCTTGTTGGGGTTTCTTTCAGCAGGTATCCTACGGGCCTCCTGGATCTTGAGGCAAGTGTTTTTTAGTTCCGGGAACTTCTCAGCAATGATGGCTTTGACAGTTTCTTCTTCATCAGGGTTTTCTTCTTGCCCTTCTGGGACCCCAATGATCCGTATGTTGTTTCTTCTGGCTTCATCCCGATTATCTCTTGTTGTCTGTTCGGTAATTGTGAGTCTTTTTCCTATCTTCTGGTGTTGTGTAGAGAATCTTTGGAACGCGTCTTCGAGATCACTAATTCTTTCTTCAGTAGCTATTATTCTGCTATGCTGGCTTTCCATTGTGTTTTTCATTTCATTTACCTCATTTTTAATATATGTCATTTCCATTTGCATTTTCCTCACTTCTTCTATCATGTCCTCTTGTATTTTATTGAGTTTGCATTCGATTGCTTCTTTGAATTCCTTATGACTCCTTAACATTTCTTTCCGAAATTCCTTATCAGAGAGGTTATAAAACTCATTGGTATTGCTTGGCTCATCTGGACTAGTGACTTCACTCACAGAGTTGGATGGAACTTTGCGTTGCCTTACCATTTTGACTATTGTAGGATGCAAATGTGGGGTCTTGGATGACAGGATAGTACAGTTAGTAGGTGTCTGGTCTGTTTGCGGAGTTTGGATGGGTAGCAAGGATGTAGGAACCAAGGTTCAGTGGTACCTAATGCAAGATAGGTAGTATAAAGGTTCGCGCCCACGCGGGTTTTGAGTTTTGGGATGATTACGGAAGCGCAGGGCCCAAGGTTCCCAGAGTGAAACCAAGGCAGTTAGCCTTGGTTCCCGTTGATGGAGTTTCCGCTCTTCCCTGGGGCAGTTTGGGTCCAGCGGAGACGCAGGGATCACGCACACACCTGGCGGGGGAGATTTTCAGCCGGTCCCAGGAGCGCAGCGCCCAAGGTTCCGCAGAGTGAAACCAAGGCAGTTAGCCTTGGTTCCCATTGATGGAGTTTCCGCTCTTCCCTGGGGCAGTTTGGGTCCGCTGGAGACGCAGGGATCACGCACACACCTGGCGGGGTGGGGATTTTCAGCCGGTCCCCGAGAATGATAAAAATTTTAAGCCTCTTTCCTTCACCTTTGCTTGCTTGCCTCACTTCTCATTAGTGCACCCACATGGATTCCATGTCATTCCAAACAAATACAAACCCAAGCTTATTTTAGCCACAGCACCAGGCATATATAGTATATTTCTCATAGTGAGTTTCTTCTGCTATGTGCCTGTGTAACATCCAGGTCTCTAAGGTTTGTCTGTTCCCTATAAGGAAATGATGAGCACTTTGGAAGCATGTGTATGTAGGACAGCCATTTCCTCCTAGGAATTTTAGTATACCTTGAGCTAAATGCAAGCAACTACACAGACCCAATTTTACTACAATAACATACTCTGCTCAGTTAAAGGCAAATGTAAGACTAGAAATGTAAATGAGTGTCATAGGTGAAAATAAACATTGAGCCAAATATACCAGTTTAATGAAAAAAAGTAAAATGAAAAAATAACCTTTAACGGGAATTTAACGCTTTTAATGTGTTTAAAAACTTAGAGACACAGTGTTTAATGAGCCTTTTTTCTCCAATCAGAGCTGTCTTAATATACTGCTATTTGAAGTAAGCCACCAAATAAGCCATCATCAAAAGTAGAGGTCCCTTTTTAGAAAGAAAAATCATGGATTATATGGGCACCTACACTCCTCTCTGAAAGAGAAAGGTTATTTGAGTTCCTTATGCAGAGTAAGGATCATGATCAGACACTGTTCACAAACAAATAATGCTGTTTCTACTTCAAGTTTTTAATAACTGGTGTAAATAACTGAAGCTCTCAAAAGTGAATTGCAAAGCTTATCTTCTCTTTGTTTCAGAAATCTTATTTAAAAAACGTATTTAACTGACATTGCCTTTAGAAAGGAATAGTCAGAGAAACTATGAACATTTCTTCACAAGTCATTACCACATTGTTATATTTACAAATATATAACTTCTCCTTACACTGGCATCAGCTATGCATGAAACGGTTTTCCTTTTAATTTTGACTTAAGCAAAATCAAAGGTATATCAATACTCTTAGATAAAACAAGGGATTCTGGTGCCAGAGCAACAGTACAGTGTGTGTTGATTTTACACACCCACAGTTGACCCAAGTCCAACTGTTCAACTGCTGGATTCCCAGCATTCCATATGGTTCCCCAAGCCTGCCAGGAGTGATTCTTGAGTACAGAACCCCTGAGCATTGCCAGGTGTGGGCCAAAAACAAAATGAAACAATAAAAATAATTCTTTCACATGCATACATGGTCTTTGAGAATGCTAGCTAACTCTGTAGGAGTAATTCAGAGACTTAGAAAGTGCTCCATATACTTCTATCTCAAATTCCAGGCTTTTACAATGTGTAAGCAGTGGCTAGATAAAAGAGGAACTGAAAATTGCACGGTGGTTTCTCTTTTGACTCCTAAGTAAAAAACAACACTTGCAGCCCTTATTAACTAAGCAAATCTAGTGAAACAATCCCAACCAACTGCCAGATCCTGGGAAATGTGTATGAGGAAAGGGAATCACCTACCTCATCCAGGAAAGAAGGGATATGGAAATTAAATTGAGATTAAATTGAGATTTGAGGAACAATCCACCATTAAGGCATACTTCTGGGAAGGTATATAAGATTATCGTGAATTCAGCAATGATACTTGCTAATAATTATTAAGTGCTTTAGGTGCTTAAAATTTGTCACATATAATTCTATTTTTCTTGTATCAATACTTCTTACCCCTCTCAAAAAGCATGTGACAAAAATAATATTATCATTCATATATTCCCAGTAAACAATGTTTAAGAGAGCAACAGAGCAACTTGACCAAAATTATGCAGCTAGCTAAACGCAAAGAATCACATGTCTAAGCCCATTCCATGGAAAATCCATGAAAAGAAGAAATTAACTTTAATTACATTGAGTTCTATTAGAATTTATTTTCAATTCCTTCTCAGTCTCTTAGATAGTAAGATACAGTGGAAGAGAAATAATCTATGTATCGGCAGATGTAGATACCTGGCCCAGCTCACTTGACGTGATGTAGCTGGTTCTGAACAAAATAAATTAATTTCCCCAATCTCTCTCATGCAAATAAAAATGATGGTGTTGGGATGATCTTATTATCCATAAAAATAAAATAATAAGTATAAAAAGTCATTTTCTAAAAAGTAAGGAAGACTAAGTATTTTAGAAGCCTTAGATACAGAGATCTAAGATACAGAACACTTCACTGACACTATCTTTGATCTTATTGTTTAGTTATTTTTTATTGCCTCTTCCCAGCAAATTCTAAACCTCAATCATTCCAACTATATTCTTTCTCCTTCTACATCAAATTGTTGAGTGCTCCTAAAGATAAAAAGACACTTAGAGATGTTCAGTTTATTGCTTTTACACATCTAGTTCCAAACCTCTTGCTTCTCAATAAGTAAATGTCTAGTTCAAGCTGCTAGAAAGATAGTACAGGGATTAGGCTCTTGTCTTGTGTGCAGTCAACCTAGGTTCAATTCCCAGCACCTCATATAGTCCTCTGAGCTCTGTCAGGAGTGATCCCTAACCTCAGAGACAGGAGTAAGCCTTGAGCATCACTGGGGGTGACCCCAAACAAAATGAGTAAAAATTTCCTGCTAGCTTCTTCTACAAGTCTCCATAAATATCTCTCTTTAACTTCTAAGTTTTTATCAAAATTCTTATTTCATTGTTGCTGTCCAAGATCATTTATTGATATAGTATTTCATAAAGACCAATTCATCTGTTAAGAGGTCACTAAAATTCTGACACCAAACCTTTACATAAACTAGTCCTTTACTCCCCTTCATCCTTTGTCAGTAGGAAAAGTGTTCTCTCCTGACCCAAATTCTCTCTACAATCTAATGACTTCATCTGTCTTCTGTTCGTATTCCTTTTTAAAATTCTCTTGGACCTAAGCCCATCAATTATCCATCCTGTTGTTTTTCTACACCATTAACTCTCCATTCCTAAATGATTTCTTACCATTAGCATTTAGTTGTGATCAAGTATATCTCTCTGCCAAATCTTCACTGCCAGTTACAACTCTAATTTCATCTCCTCTCTCAAAATCAATGAACTCTTGAAATAATTGTCTCCATTCCTCACTCACCATTAATTCCCCATTCTTCTACAATAGGACTTCGACATGTCATCCACTGTGACTGCTCTAGGGTAAAAACATACAGGGACAAGCACAGCAACCTGTTGACAGAAATAGTAGCATTATTTATTACTAATAGAATTAGTTCTTTGTTAACTAATTCATAACTTTCTCTTAACAGCTTTCCTTTCTTTTGAATTTTCTATCCCTGACAATGCAGCTGAAAACATCAGGCACATATATGGCTTCATATGCAAACTTTGAGCTGTTAATTTCAATATCCGCCTTTTTCCTCCAAATCACCTCTTGAGCCTCCTCTTGGTGGTCCCTCTGAAACCTCGCACTTGGCTCATCTCAAGCACTCTTAGAAACTTAACCATGTGAATTCTCTGATATGTGTGGACTATGGAGATAAAATATAACCCTACATCTCTGGGTTCCTTCAAGGTTTTTGTATAGAATTCTGAAAGCCATGTTATCAGACTATGAATTTCATGCTCCAAAATAAAAAGCACATATTTTTCATCTTATCCTTAGAATTAAGTTGTTATATTTTTTATTGGGGTAACAATGGTTCATTACGTTATATAGGCTCCAAGTATATAACATTAATATATTATACCTATGACTGTTACTTTAAAAGTTTAATTTCCATCCGACAATATTTATTAATCCAACTTTTACTCAACTTACTCATCAATTCATCCTACCTTCTCCATTTAGGTAACAATTCATTGGTTCTCACACTACAACATTTATTTTTATTTAGTCCACTTGAATGTTTTGTTTCTTAATGTACTACCAAGAAATCATAATGATGTTTCTCTTTCTTTGTATGATAGTTTCACTAAACAAAATACCTTACAGTATCAACCAAGATGCTGTAAAATTGCACATCTGCATCTTTTTATAAAAATGAATATTATCCTGTATTCATTCATGCTATAAACTCACACACACACACACACATAAACACACACCACTGCTTCCCTATCTACTTGTCCAAAAGTTTTAACACTCTCCTAAATATAGTGAATAATATTACAAAAATAGGAATGCATTTCACTGTATCACTGTCTTCCCGTTCATCATCAATTTGCTCAAGCGGGCACCAGTAACACCTCCATATGTCCTGTCAAATGTCAGTAGAGCCCAAGGGCATCTGCTTGCTCCATGAACATAAAGAGCCTCAAACCATTCCATCAGGTCATGGGAATGAGGTCTATAATTATTACTGGTATTTGGCATATCAAATACGACATGGGTAGCTTTCCAGGCTCTGCCATGCAGGTGGGATACTCTTGTAGTCACCTCTGATCTCCAGCATTTATTGATGAACTACACAGCTACAAACGGCCAGGTTGAGATCAGCTCTTCTGCTAGGGTGGAGTTGTGACGAGAGGAGAGTGCGGATGTGGAAAATGGCAGCCCCTCGTGTTGTGGGGAGTCCTCTGGCTTCTTGTGAGGCTCTACTGGGGTGGCAGGCAAGGGCTAGAACCCGCCATCCTCCCCCGGATGCCTCGTGATCAGCTGGGCACAGGGAGAGCAGGTATCATCTCTGCCCCATGTATGTGAGTCTCTGGATCAGCATACATGGGCTGGGCTTGAAAAAGACTGCTGCAGGATGGGTCTCGATGAGCCGGGCTGTGATCTGCTCTTCTGCTGGGTGGAATTCTGAGGAGAGGAATGCATTTATCTCAACAAACTGATGCTTGGACATTCTTTGGATAGATATACAGAAGTGAGATATGTAGATAATATGGTTTTCCTGTTCCTAATTTTTAAAGGAATTAGCATACTGTTTTCTGTAAAGGCTACACAAACTTACATTCGCTCAATGCTTGTTTCTTATCTTTTTTAGTTGTATTCATTCTTTGGGGAATGAAATGCTATTTAAGTGTTTTAACTTGTAGTTCCTCAATGCTAACATGTGGTATTTCACATACTTGTTGGTTATCTATATGAGTTCTTTGTAGACTGTCTTTTTAAGCCCTCTGTCAAATTAACTGCCTTGTTTTGGTACTGTTTTTAAGTTTCTTATGTATCTTGGATATTAATGCATTATCTGATATATTATGTGCAAATGACTTCTCTCATTCAGTATGTAGCCTTTCTATTTTTATGAAATTCTTTTACTATTCAGGTGACCTTTAATTTGATGCAGCCAATTTTGTTTTTGACCCATTTGTTCAATATTTTTGTTGCTCCTGCTACCATATATGTATACATATGCACAAAAAACAAAGTGCAGTGGCTGATGTCAAATAGCTTGTTGTCACTGTTTTCACTCTATGTATTTTGTTGTTTCAGGTCTTCAAAGCTTTACTCTGTTCTTACTTTTTGTCACAGCTATAAAATAATGATCATTTTCTGCATATTGTTGTCAGACTTCATCTCCTGGCTGATTCCAACATTGCTCCAAGGGTTTGCTCTCATGAGCGGGGAGAGACCATGCTGGCCAGACTCGAGTGGAGTTTTTGGGCCCTGCCCTTTCCTCTGCCTCCCATGCCAGTTGCCCTGGAAGACAGAGACCCACCCATGCCAGACTCAGCTAATTTGCAACTCTGGAAGAGATCCAGACCCATCCACTTCAGACCCACAGCTGCACTACTCAGCCGGACCCATGTGGAAGTAACCCATGGAGCTGACCTCCCAGTAAGGGGCTCGGCCATCCCCTGGCCGAGTCCAACATTGCTCCAAAGGTTTGCTCTCATGAGCGGGGAGAGACCATGCTGGCCGGACTCGGAGTGGAGTTTTGGGCCCTGCCCTTTCCTCCGCCTCCATGTCAGTTGCCCCGGAAGAAAAGAGACCCACTCACGCCAGACCACATGTTCCTTGGTGCGCGGCCCTGCAATATTTTTATAGGATACTGAATTTTGCATAAGGTTCTTCCCAATTTCTTTCATATTTATACATAGTAAACAGTTATAGACATGTTTTAACTGATACCAGTAAGCCTGGCAAGAAGCCAGAGCAAACCACACTTCATGCAGTTAGTCATTCTCAACATCCAGACTCCAAAGTTCCTCAGAGCTCCATCCCAGAGAAAACTTGATCTTCCCCCTTTAAGTTTCATCAGTAAATGCTCGGGTTGAGAGCCTTCTACTGAGACTATACCACCCACAGAGTAAAACCTGGAAAGCTACCGTGTTTTATTTACTTTTTTGCCAAAGACTAGTAACTATTATGGACCTCAGTTCCATAGCCTGAAGAATGAATCGGGCTCCTCCTGTCCCTGTAGCAAGTAGATGCCCTTGGGTTACACTTGCTTTTGTGACAGGACTAATGGAGATGTTACTAGTGCCCACTCGAAGCAAATGGATGAACAATGGGAAGACAGTGATACAGTGAACTCTTTTTTGTTCCATTTAATTCTCCTATCACTATTGTCATAATTTATATATATATATATGTTATATATGTTATATATGTTTATATATATGTGTGTGTGTGATATTTCTGGCCTCAGTTCTATTCCAATACTCTGTTTATCTGTTTTTATTTTGGTATCATGCTATAATGATTACCCTCAGTAATTTGTAGTCAGGGTGAATATCTCTATTCTTTCCTCTTCCAGTTTGTTTTGGCTATTAATGACATTTTGTATTTCCAAATAGTTTATATTATTTGTCCTAGGTCTATAATGAATTACAGAGTGTTCCTAAGAATTGCATCAAATCTATGTATTAA